>JASFAT010003721.1:0-163023 GCA_031353405.1 Baronia brevicornis | reverse complement strand
GACTGCTTTTCAAGTGGTTTTATCAATGGTAATCTCTTAAATTTAGATGAAGCTTCTTGTATATCTTTAGGATTTGAAGCAGCTAAATTTGCATTGTTATGTAAAAATACAGTACCTCATGAATTTAAAATCCCTTTAATTTTAAAAAAAATTAATCACGAAACATGGTATTGCGAATTAAGTTAAAAATATTCGTATGTACCTACATTTTATTTCTGTATACATAATGTCTACATATGGCTTTTCAAATGTTTTTGTCATCATTCACCCAGTTTGCAACTTACTTAAACTAAAAGCCCCAGGGCCAACAAAGCCAAAGCCATTCCTCAAAAAAGTAACAAATATTACTACAAAAAACTTCATTGATGACAGGTAACTACTGACATCAGCTCCAAACAAAAGAATTTGTAACTGTTGTAATTAAAACGCATGTTTTTTTTTATAGACTTTATTTTATTAGGTGTAAGGCACTGTGTGCAAATAATTTGATTTTGCTGCTTTGTAAATTGAAAAATCATTAAATACACTATGATATTTTTTAAGATTAATTTTTAATAGTTACTCATCTACTATTCACAAACAGAAATAATTTTGGTATCTACTACAGAATAGAGATAAAGACCTAATTCTTGTTTTTTAAATAAGTTATTAAAACTTATAATAACATGACACACATATATAATTTAAATTAATGTTACAGACAAATATGAGTATGTTAATGTAATAAAATTACATATTCAATACACCTTTTATTGTCAAACCTTATAAAAAAACTCTTAAAACAATGTGGACGGATCAGTTTATTAAGATCAGCTCAAAACTTACTAATTATAATAAAGAATTTCCTCAGTCATTTTCTTTACAAAAATATCCAATTAATTTATATAAAAGTAGCAATATAACTCAACCAGTTAACTTGTAAACACGAAAATCGTCTAGTAGTATTATATATCAGTGTGTCCAGAAAATCCAATTTTTCTTTCATGCATAGTGTGAGATGATGGTTCTCTACTTTGCATTTCATGAAGTCGTTTGTACTTTTGTACTCTGGCTTCCACCAAAAAGAGGATACCAGATGGGAATAAAAAAATTACTCCAATGACACCTAGAGCGAAAGCCCAACCTAGATCATTGTGTTCCCAATTGGGCATCCAATCACGCCCATCACCCCTAGCACCAAAAGTAATCACAGAAATCAATCCTGAAAAACCTGAAAAAAAAAACAAAAATCATTAAATTATACCAAGGTGTGTAATTTAAGTAATTTAAATTTTAGCCCATACTGACTTTTTTGACTTATTTTATTATGACTACATTTTTTTAATCAAATGAAGTGTGAAACAAAAACCTTTGTATGGAATACTATAATTGAAGGCACTAACACTCATATTAACAAAAAACACCTTGAGGTCTCATAGTAAGCATAAACACACAGGATCATGTATCTCTATTAATAAATGATACTTGAGTAAAGAACAGCACCTTGTTAATTTTAAGGTGTGCATAGCTGAAATAAAGATAGAGAGCTATTTTATGCAATGCATAGTCGATTTTGACGGAAAAGAATATGAAACAAACTTAACTAAACAAGATAAATATTAATTTATCTTTCTAACTAAAAGCAGTTGTTGATTTATTTGGTTTCTACTTTTCATCCTTATAATGAATTATATTAGCAACCAATATTTGATAAAAAATTGTTTATTTTCACAATTTTGATTAATACTCATAACAATATAAAAACTTACACATTAGTTATCAACAGAATTATTTAAATTTAAATACTATTATTATACTTAATTTGTAATAAATGTCTGGCAACTATATATTATTTAATCCATTTTTAAAATGATGTTCATTCATTCATTCATGATATTCCTGATGCAAACCATGAATATATTTTGTGTCATCTGAAGAATGAAATGTTGGAAATCAGCTTTCCTCTCTAAGGCTGATTTCAAAGAATGTTCTGATTCAGAAGTGGATATGATCAACATAGGACCACTAGAAATTTTGTTTTTTAATTGCAAATAATACAAAATATTCACTTACTAAAAAAGGATTTTTTAAAGAAATATAATAAATAATTTTTGTTCAATGTTTTCTATAATGAACAAATAATAATGTATATTAACCTGATTTATATTATGTACATACATAATTAACTAAATAAATAAAAAAATGTTATAAAACATGGTTTTATTATAGCTTGGTTATTAGTAAAGATGATATTATTTAATCTTTAATCATAAAACACTTACCACCAATTGCCAATACAGTACCCAAAGTCACCAAAAGGGTAACATAGTTTTCATCATCTTTGTCTTTTCTTATAAAAAGGTACACCATAAACATTGATGCTAAAACACAACATGTTGTGATTGTAAAAAAAAATTGTGTAGCAATGAAAAACCCAGGTAAAAGAATATCATGTATAATGTAGTATTCTTCCTCAAATATCCACCAACAACCCTTGAAAACAACATCATACCAATGGTGAACCTCTTCAAAGCCATTAAAACAAACTTCCCATAAACCTGCAAGTGATATGTGTAATTTTAAATATAAGAATTATTTATTATTTTTCAACATAATTTTTACATACACTACAGCAGTAGAAATAGACGGATTTTCAACTATTATAAACCTGAATCTTCAGCCAAATTTGCTAAAGGTAACTGAAAACATCTTTTCTTACCTATTTTTATAAATTTCGGGTTTTTTAATTTTCCATCGGTTACAAGCCAGTAAGGACTAACAAGTGCTATTATTATGAACAAAGAAGCAATAGTATAAAAACCTAATGCAAATAAACTTGTTTTCGATTTACAATTAACCATTTTTTTATTTATGGAGTTGTGAAAAATATAAATAAATGTCAGAATTAAATATTGAATAAACACTACACGCCCTTAAACAGATTAGTTGACAGTAATAGGTAGGGATAAAACGATACGAGTAATACTTGTATTACTCGTATCGAAAACATCGAGTAAGTACTTGATATTTTTCTTCCGTTACCTGAGGAACTGAGTACGAAATAGGTATCGGTCAACACTTTCTTCCGTTACTCGTATCGATAAGAAGTACTTGTATTAGCATGTTATTCATGTAGGATATTGAAATTTTGGGAGCATCTTTTTTAGTCATAGTTTTACACAACTGGCTAGTTTGTCCATCACGCCCATTACCCCTAGCACCAAAAAATATATACATCCGAGAAAAATTGTTACCATATTCCCTTTCTTATAAATGAGAACCAGTAAATCTGAAGAAGAGACCTCATCGAAGACTGATTGTTGGTTGTATCATAAACAACAGTTGGCTAAAAGCGGCGGCATGCTAACTCAAAAGCTAATAAGGTGTCAATATTTAACGTTGAGTTTACATTTGACTAATGTTTATTCTATAGAGTATAAATATTTTTTTCGATATTATCGTTTACTCTTTTAATTACTTAATTTCAGTCAATGTCTGTATGTACTAAATGCAACATTCGAAACTGTCAAAGTTTAATTTAAATAAATATAAAACTAATGTTAGTAGTAGAACTACGCTCAGGCGAATTCTTTGTCAAAAATGGCACATTATTTGTCTGTAGCATGAATGAACTGGCTAAAAATTTAAAGACAAACATTTGAGCAAACGAGCTTACTTGCTGTATAAATGTGCACAAGTATTGTAGTAAATTATTTGTAAGTTTGACAGATATACACTCCTTTACAAAAAAAGCAGGCGGTTTTGATTTTTCTTCATTATATGTAATAATTTAGTTCTAAATAAGTTTTAATATGTTACTGGCAATTAATAAAAAGTCAGAGTATGAAAAAAGTTAATTACAAATTCGAAGCTTTTGTTTTTAAAAAAACAATACCTTTTTTAGTCTGTGACTTTTTACTTACTTTTCACAGGTTGTTGTAAGAAGGTCATCAATCAGGCAACTAAAACTAACTTTTTGTTATTTTAGTTGCCTTATTGTGACTTAAATAGAAAATAGACACAAAGGTATCTGCTTTGTATATTGTAATGGCACAAAAAGCAATAATAACTAATAAAATTATAGCGCTGCTGGAAGAGGGGTGTAGCCAATGTTACGTCTCACAGCGGTTAAACATGTACGTAGTCGACGACCAACACGGCCCCCAAGTTATTTCCTGAGCACTGGATTGCTCGATTGAAGTTCGCTAGAAATTGCCTATCTTGGACACTAGGTAATTGGAGTAGCGTACTTTTCTTCGATCAGGCTCGTATTTATTGGCATGGTGAGGACCGACGTCAGTATTACGAAGACTAGGGAAACGTTTTGAAGAAATCATCCTTTATGATGGAGGACCTAGTACTTACAGGAAGACATACTATTTATTGAAAATGGCTTAATAAATACGCAGAGGTATATAACAGGGATCCTTTGTCAAAATGCACAACCCGCACTGACTGTAAGATTCCATTTACATGGATGATAATGCTCGGGGCCACCGTTCTGGTGACGTAGATGCTTATATGCCTGAGGTCGGTTTCGTCGTTTGGACTGGTCAGCGCGGAGCCCCGACCTTAACCCCATTGAGCACTTTTGAGACCTTTTAAAAAGGCGAGTACGGTTTGTCCAACCACATGCGGAACATATTCCACAGGGCACCATCCTGGAGGAAAACAAGCTAAGACGATAACGTGCCGTAATTGCAGTAAGGGGAGGTTATACTCGTTATAAATTTTAACTTTTTTTAACGTCTTTCTTAATATAGTACCATAAAAATACTCGTAGCCTTAATTTCACTATACCCATAAAAATGTCCATTTTCACAAGGATTTCTGTTTACATTGACTAAAATACCGATTCTGATATTTAAGTCTTAAAAAAGTCTAAAAAAGAAAACAAAATTTTTTTGTTATCTAAGCTAATATTAAAAATATTAATATTATCTACAGAAAACTCATTGACTAAAGTGCCCGTTTTTTTTTTGCAAAAGAGTATAGTATCTTTTTCGTGTCACTTCTGTACTGTTGTAAGTTATATAAATCCTAAACTTTGACACTGGCAAAAAGTTATCAGCTGACGCCATAAAAAAGTTATATAAATCTACTCCATATCATTGTTGTGGTTAATTTTAAAAGAAAATGGTATTGCAATGCGTATAATTTTTATTCTTATGTGTTAATCTTATGTATTACTGTAGCTAAATTTGTTAAGAAATATATTTATCACAAATGGGTATAAGCAGTGATAAATTTGTATATCTCGTATTTATCATATACACTTTATAATTTCTATTGCACATAAATATAACAAAGTATGATTCTAAGGAGATATTTGCGTTTTAGCCACTTTTCCTGGAAATTTCTAAGTTTAAAGCAATGTGATTATTCGAGTATTAGTGCTAATAACTTAACTTATCTTTGTGAATATTTGAACATTGACGAGAACCAAGCTCATTACTTACAACACAAATATCCATTACTTAGGAAATTAAATAAAACACGAATTATTACTGTGATAGAGACGGTAGAAGACTTGGGATTAAAACCGGGAGTGTTAGTGTCAAATCCAGCATTGTTTGGTATTTTGCCCATTACACTTAGGTTTCGATATAAAGTTTTACAAGAATCAGGAATACAAAAATTAACTCCCACACTTTTGTTATCATATCTAACTGTAATTAAACAGAAGACTGTTGGTGAATTAAAAAGAGATGGCTTGATTGATGATTATGTTAATGTTGAAAACAGGCTTGCAAGTTATATGACTCAATGGCCTACATCACTCACTACTTTAGTATATGGTGATGTAAACAAAAGTACAATATACATGCTACGTTTAAAGATTATTCAGAGATATCTTGAATTAACTTTAGATGTTACTACTGATGAATTTTATAGAGGATTGTATACATATCCAACAATTAAGCACCGTCCCCTTGAAATAATAAATGAAACTTTAAATATTTTAAAATGTCAAATATTTATGCCAAGCTACAAAATAAAATCCAATTTGTACTTAATTCATCTAGATCCTGAAAACTTAAAAAACATTGTTTACAAGTTTAAGTCAATTGGAGGTATTGATATAAAAGAAATTATAAGATTACATCCGAAAATTGCTACAAACAGTTATTCAGCCCTTCTAGAAATGAGAAAAGTGTTAGAAGAATTTAATGTGTCTAATGAAGCTCAAATAAGATGTTTCGAAATTTGATACTTCATTAAGCCCGGTTCTAACAGTATAGATTTGGAAGAGCTAAAGCTATACCTGCAATTTTATACATTTTATATCAATACCTCCAATTGACTTAAACTTGTAAACAATGTTTTTTAAGTTTTCAGGATCTAGATGAATTAAGTACAAATTGGATTTTATTTTGTAGCTTGGCATAAATATTTGACATTTTAAAATATTTAAAGTTTCATTTATTATTTCAAGGGGACGGTGCTTAATTGTTGGATATGTATACAATCCTCTATAAAATTCATCAGTAGTAACATCTAAAGTTAATTCAAGATATCTCTGAATAATCTTTAAACGTAGCATGTATATTGTACTTTTGTTTACATCACCATATACTAAAGTAGTGAGTGATGTAGGCCATTGAGTCATATAACTTGCAAGCCTGTTTTCAACATTAACATAATCATCAATCAAGCCATCTCTTTTTAATTCACCAACAGTCTTCTGTTTAATTACAGTTAGATATGATAACAAAAGTGTGGGAGTTAATTTTTGTATTCCTGATTCTTGTAAAACTTTATATCGAAACCTAAGTGTAATGGGCAAAATACCAAACAATGCTGGATTTGACACTAACACTCCCGGTTTTAATCCCAAGTCTTCTACCGTCTCTATCACAGTAATAATTCGTGTTTTATTTAATTTCCTAAGTAATGGATATTTGTGTTGTAAGTAATGAGCTTGGTTCTCGTCAATGTTCAAATATTCACAAAGATAAGTTAAGTTATTAGCACTAATACTCGAATAATCACATTGCTTTAAACTTAGAAATTTCCAGGAAAAGTGGCTAAAACGCAAATATCTCCTTAGAATCATACTTTGTTATATTTATGTGCAATAGAAATTATAAAGTGTATATGATAAATACGAGATATACAAATTTATCACTGCTTATACCCATTTGTGATAAATATATTTCTTAACAAATTTAGCTACAGTAATACATAAGATTAACACATAAGAATTAAAATTATACGCATTGCAATACCATTTTCTTTTAAAATTAACCACAACAATGATATGGAGTAGATTTATATAACTTTTTTATGGCGTCAGCTGATAACTTTTTGCCAGTGTCAAAGTTTAGGATTTATATAACTTACAACAGTACAGAAGTGACACGAAAAAGATACTATACTCTTTTGCAAAAAAAAAACGGGCACTTTAGTCAATGAGTTTTCTGTAGATAATATTAATATTTTTAATATTAGCTTAGATAACAAAAAAATTTTGTTTTCTTTTTTAGACTTTTTTAAGACTTAAATATCAGAATCGGTATTTTAGTCAATGTAAACAGAAATCCTTGTGAAAATGGACATTTTTATGGGTATAGTGAAATTAAGGCTACGAGTATTTTTATGGTACTATATTAAGAAAGACGTTAAAAAAAGTTAAAATTTATAACGAGTATAACCTCCCCTTACTGCAATTACGGCACGTTATCGTCTTAGCTTGTTTTCCTCCAGGATGGTGCCCTGTGGAATATGTTCCGCATGTGGTTGGACAAACCGTACTCGCCTTTTTAAAAGGTCTCAAAAGTGCTCAATGGGGTTAAGGTCGGGGCTCCGCGCTGACCAGTCCAAACGACGAAACCGACCTCAGGCATATAAGCATCTACGTCACCAGAACGGTGGCCCCGAGCATTATCATCCATGTAAATGGAATCTTACAGTCAGTGCGGGTTGTGCATTTTGACAAAGGATCCCTGTTATATACCTCTGCGTATTTATTAAGCCATTTTCAATAAATAGTATGTCTTCCTGTAAGTACTAGGTCCTCCATCATAAAGGATGATTTCTTCAAAACGTTTCCCTAGTCTTCGTAATACTGACGTCGGTCCTCACCATGCCAATAAATACGAGCCTGATCGAAGAAAAGTACGCTACTCCAATTACCTAGTGTCCAAGATAGGCAATTTCTAGCGAACTTCAATCGAGCAATCCAGTGCTCAGGAAATAACTTGGGGGCCGTGTTGGTCGTCGACTACGTACATGTTTAACCGCTGTGAGACGTAACATTGGCTACACCCCTCTTCCAGCAGCGCTATAATTTTATTAGTTATTATTGCTTTTTGTGCCATTACAATATACAAAGCAGATACCTTTGTGTCTATTTTCTATTTAAGTCACAATAAGGCAACTAAAATAACAAAAAGTTAGTTTTAGTTGCCTGATTGATGACCTTCTTACAACAACCTGTGAAAAGTAAGTAAAAAGTCACAGACTAAAAAAGGTATTGTTTTTTTAAAAACAAAAGCTTCGAATTTGTAATTAACTTTTTTCATACTCTGACTTTTTATTAATTGCCAGTAACATATTAAAACTTATTTAGAACTAAATTATTACATATAATGAAGAAAAATCAAAACCGCCTGCTTTTTTTGTAAAGGAGTGTATATCTGTCAAACTTACAAATAATTTACTACAATACTTGTGCACATTTATACAGCAAGTAAGCTCGTTTGCTCAAATGTTTGTCTTTAAATTTTTAGCCAGTTCATTCATGCTACAGACAAATAATGTGCCATTTTTGACAAAGAATTCGCCTGAGCGTAGTTCTACTACTAACATTAGTTTTATATTTATTTAAATTAAACTTTGACAGTTTCGAATGTTGCATTTAGTACATACAGACATTGACTGAAATTAAGTAATTAAAAGAGTAAACGATAATATCGAAAAAAATATTTATACTCTATAGAATAAACATTAGTCAAATGTAAACTCAACGTTAAATATTGACACCTTATTAGCTTTTGAGTTAGCATGCCGCCGCTTTTAGCCAACTGTTGTTTATGATACAACCAACAATCAGTCTTCGATGAGGTCTCTTCTTCAGATTTACTGGTTCTCATTTATAAGAAAGGGAATATGGTAACAATTTTTCTCGGATGTATATATTTTTTGGTGCTAGGGGTAATGGGCGTGATGGACAAACTAGCCAGTTGTGTAAAACTATGACTAAAAAAGATGCTCCCAAAATTTCAATATCCTACATGAATAACATGCTAATACAAGTACTTCTTATCGATACGAGTAACGGAAGAAAGTGTTGACCGATACCTATTTCGTACTCAGTTCCTCAGGTAACGGAAGAAAAATATCAAGTACTTACTCGATGTTTTCGATACGAGTAATACAAGTATTACTCGTATCGTTTTATCCCTACCTATTACTGTCAACTAATCTGTTTAAGGGCGTGTAGTGTTTATTCAATATTTAATTCTGACATTTATTTATATTTTTCACAACTCCATAAATAAAAAAATGGTTAATTGTAAATCGAAAACAAGTTTATTTGCATTAGGTTTTTATACTATTGCTTCTTTGTTCATAATAATAGCACTTGTTAGTCCTTACTGGCTTGTAACCGATGGAAAATTAAAAAACCCGAAATTTATAAAAATAGGTAAGAAAAGATGTTTTCAGTTACCTTTAGCAAATTTGGCTGAAGATTCAGGTTTATAATAGTTGAAAATCCGTCTATTTCTACTGCTGTAGTGTATGTAAAAATTATGTTGCAAAATAATAAATAATTCTTATATTTAAAATTACACATATCACTTGCAGGTTTATGGGAAGTTTGTTTTAATGGCTTTGAAGAGGTTCACCATTGGTATGATGTTGTTTTCAAGGGTTGTTGGTGGATATTTGAGGAAGAATACTACATTATACATGATATTCTTTTACCTGGGTTTTTCATTGCTACACAATTTTTTTTTACAATCACAACATGTTGTGTTTTAGCATCAATGTTTATGGTGTACCTTTTTATAAGAAAAGACAAAGATGATGAAAACTATGTTACCCTTTTGGTGACTTTGGGTACTGTATTGGCAATTGGTGGTAAGTGTTTTATGATTAAAGATTAAATAATATCATCTTTACTAATAACCAAGCTATAATAAAACCATGTTTTATAACATTTTTTTATTTATTTAGTTAATTATGTATGTACATAATATAAATCAGGTTAATATACATTATTATTTGTTCATTATAGAAAACATTGAACAAAAATTATTTATTATATTTCTTTAAAAAATCCTTTTTTAGTAAGTGAATATTTTGTATTATTTGCAATTAAAAAACAAAATTTCTAGTGGTCCTATGTTGATCATATCCACTTCTGAATCAGAACATTCTTTGAAATCAGCCTTAGAGAGGAAAGCTGATTTCCAACATTTCATTCTTCAGATGACACAAAATATATTCATGGTTTGCATCAGGAATATCATGAATGAATGAATGAACATCATTTTAAAAATGGATTAAATAATATATAGTTGCCAGACATTTATTACAAATTAAGTATAATAATAGTATTTAAATTTAAATAATTCTGTTGATAACTAATGTGTAAGTTTTTATATTGTTATGAGTATTAATCAAAATTGTGAAAATAAACAATTTTTTATCAAATATTGGTTGCTAATATAATTCATTATAAGGATGAAAAGTAGAAACCAAATAAATCAACAACTGCTTTTAGTTAGAAAGATAAATTAATATTTATCTTGTTTAGTTAAGTTTGTTTCATATTCTTTTCCGTCAAAATCGACTATGCATTGCATAAAATAGCTCTCTATCTTTATTTCAGCTATGCACACCTTAAAATTAACAAGGTGCTGTTCTTTACTCAAGTATCATTTATTAATAGAGATACATGATCCTGTGTGTTTATGCTTACTATGAGACCTCAAGGTGTTTTTTGTTAATATGAGTGTTAGTGCCTTCAATTATAGTATTCCATACAAAGGTTTTTGTTTCACACTTCATTTGATTAAAAAAATGTAGTCATAATAAAATAAGTCAAAAAAGTCAGTATGGGCTAAAATTTAAATTACTTAAATTACACACCTTGGTATAATTTAATGATTTTTGTTTTTTTTTTCAGGTTTTTCAGGATTGATTTCTGTGATTACTTTTGGTGCTAGGGGTGATGGGCGTGATTGGATGCCCAATTGGGAACACAATGATCTAGGTTGGGCTTTCGCTCTAGGTGTCATTGGAGTAATTTTTTTATTCCCATCTGGTATCCTCTTTTTGGTGGAAGCCAGAGTACAAAAGTACAAACGACTTCATGAAATGCAAAGTAGAGAACCATCATCTCACACTATGCATGAAAGAAAAATTGGATTTTCTGGACACACTGATATATAATACTACTAGACGATTTTCGTGTTTACAAGTTAACTGGTTGAGTTATATTGCTACTTTTATATAAATTAATTGGATATTTTTGTAAAGAAAATGACTGAGGAAATTCTTTATTATAATTAGTAAGTTTTGAGCTGATCTTAATAAACTGATCCGTCCACATTATGTTTTAAGAGTTTTTTTATAAGGTTTGACAATAAAAGGTGTATTGAATATGTAATTTTATTACATTAACATACTCATATTTGTCTGTAACATTAATTTAAATTATATATGTGTGTCATGTTATTATAAGTTTTAATAACTTATTTAAAAAACAAGAATTAGGTCTTTATCTCTATTCTGTAGTAGATACCAAAATTATTTCTGTTTGTGAATAGTAGATGAGTAACTATTAAAAATTAATCTTAAAAAATATCATAGTGTATTTAATGATTTTTCAATTTACAAAGCAGCAAAATCAAATTATTTGCACACAGTGCCTTACACCTAATAAAATAAAGTCTATAAAAAAAAACATGCGTTTTAATTACAACAGTTACAAATTCTTTTGTTTGGAGCTGATGTCAGTAGTTACCTGTCATCAATGAAGTTTTTTGTAGTAATATTTGTTACTTTTTTGAGGAATGGCTTTGGCTTTGTTGGCCCTGGGGCTTTTAGTTTAAGTAAGTTGCAAACTGGGTGAATGATGACAAAAACATTTGAAAAGCCATATGTAGACATTATGTATACAGAAATAAAATGTAGGTACATACGAATATTTTTAACTTAATTCGCAATACCATGTTTCGTGATTAATTTTTTTAAAATTAAAGGGATTTTAAATTCATGAGGTACTGTATTTTTACATAACAATGCAAATTTAGCTGCTTCAAATCCTAAAGATATACAAGAAGCTTCATCTAAATTTAAGAGATTACCATTGATAAAACCACTTGAAAAGCAGTCACCCGCACCGGAGACATTTTCAATATTGCTTATTTTATCAACTGAATAATAATTTATTTTGAGAATGCCTTTATAGTTATCTTTTTCGTCCGTTAAATGTCTCGCTGTAACAATGCCTTTAGCACCTACAGTCACAATCAATACCTTGACGTACTGAGATACTATTTTGCATAATTGTGTTATCTCAGCCCTATCTGTTTTTTCTTTAATATAACAGTTTGGTTTTAAAAATTTTGCCATTGTTCTTAGCTCTGAAAGATTTGGAGATGCATACTCCAATTTGTGCTTCGCTTGTAGTGGTTTGATTGCCTTCCTTCTGTCCGTCGGTTCAAAGAAAACTGCAAAAAAAAACTAGAATAAATATAATTGTAAGGCCGATACGTATTTATTTCAAATATTCCGAGATGGCAGAAAAAAATCGAGTATAGCCTTCTCAATCATTATCTGAGTGAATTATAGCTTGTGGAGCGACAATTTACGTATTCAATGTCGCAACCTGGTACCAGCATTGCTAAGGTACGCAGACCTCCGATTGACATAACAATGACCAGACTAGGACTAAGTAATCAAGATTAGAACATTTTACAAGGCACAGTTATAAAATTCGCACTGAGTGCATAAAATTCTAGTTAAATGTATTACTTGATTCCATTTGAAGAAGTACGAAAAATGCATTTGTTTTGCTTAATTACATCAATAGCTCGGTGTTTTTATTTAATTTTTAAAATCTTGCATCATTATCAAATATATTGTTTAATTTCGGCGACGAATTACTCATTATAGTTTGAGGCATAGAAGTAAAGTGAAAAGAACTAAACGCGTGTATAATCTAAGAACGGCCACCATTTTATCAAGATGTATCGTAATCAGCTGAATTTACATTTCAAGATGGTTGATATTTTTTTACTTGACAATGGCATAATAATTATAGCTAATTGTGTCTTAAGTACAGACTTCATCAGACCAAGTTGGGGTCAGAGGAATCCAATCCAATTCAACCCCAAAATGACACAAGTTTGCGCATTTACCACAAAAAAAGTTCCCTTTATCGGATCTCCTCACTTTGAAGACACTCTTCTTAATCTTCAGCCGTATCGGAATCCTAGGCGTCGACATATTACATGACTTCCAGTTTCGCGTCCATCTGGAAGAAAAATCCAAGCTGACCTCGGAGAAGGTGGGTGTACTGACAGTATATCACATCTGCCCATTGCCTTTACAAGGCACAAGTCAAGAATACTATTCTGACCTGTCGGTCTGAACTGTGGGCCTGGAACTTTCCACTTGTCCGCATACAAAGTCGTGCGATCCGAATCGTCAATGACCAAGATCTCACCGATCGCCTTGATTCTCTAGTGCTGCGGAGGGATATCTTATCTCTTAGCATTTTTCACCGCTTTTACCACGGGGAGTGCTCCGAGGAACTGTTTGAAATAATTCCTGCCGCCGAATTCCATAACCGCATAACTCACTGTAAAGTTTCATCCCAACCATCTGGATGAGTGGCGATTCAGTACGGTGCGCTTCTCTCGAAACTTCTTTCCACGCACCACCAGTACGTGGAACCAGCTATCTTCGGCGGTTTTCACTGGATCGACACAATGGTTTACATCGATATAAAAATCGATTTTAGGCATTGCCTTCGATCCACATTGCCATCTTGGAATGGAGCGTGCATGATTGACAAAAACGTCAGAGTCAGTTACGACAACTTAAACAAAATCATAGAATAGACAACGCCCCAAAAAGTTTTATATTAAACATAAACAAGTACAAGGTAGTTTACAAGAAGGTATATACAAAGTTGTTTATATGAGGAGTGTTAAATGTTTTAAACTGAATTTGTGTTCTGTGTTTTTCATGGTGATATTAAAAAGAGCAAAAACGTCGGTAATATATTTGAATATTTATCAATACAATACGATTGACAATTCTAAATAAAGAATAGAACGTATATACCAATCATTTGATAATTAAACAAAATGTATTATAATTAAAGTATTTTTAAATTTAAAAGTCAAAGCATGAAATTTATTAATTTATCATTTACTATCTTGGCTCCATTTATTTACTACAAACGTATGTCATAAAAACAAATCTTTTAATATATTTGATATGTACTTTACTTAAGTAGATTAATCAATTTTTATCTTAATATTTATGAAAAAAAATAAACTTGTAAAATTAAAAAAAAAAACAAAATATTGCTCTTTTATATTATAAAAAATAGAATTCGTACTTAAAATGTGACTTGTTTCTTTTCTGTAGATATTAGTGTATTATTTTGTTAATAGGTGTGATTTTTTATTTTACCGTTAATAATAGAATATTTTTATTGTATAAAAGAAATACCAAACATTTTTATGATAAAATATCCACTCCTTTCATTGTAATAAATAAGTTTCATTGCTTGATTTTATTTTTCATTTTACTTCATTAATAAATTTAAGTATCACTTTAGTATTACTTTTATCACTAAAGAAATATATATTGTACAAATATAAGGCAAGCAAGATTAATATAACTAGGCCAGGCCTATGTCTTGAAGACATCATCTTGTTGAATTTCTGTCCTTACAAATGTTATTGAAGTAAAAACTTCCTAGTCACATAGTCATATGTTGAACTTCACATTTTCCCACACTGAGCAAAGTATGTGAATTTTTTGGCATTGTGTTTCTGGGTGAATGTAACATTGTATGAAACATATTCAACACATCTACACAGTTCACTTAGTGTGCATTGCGAAACTTACCTCAAGTTTGTTATTCATCTTAGACAACCTTGCCTTTTGTTTAACATCTAGTATATATAGTTTTGTTCTATATAATATAACAATGTATTTTTTTTTATTCTTTTCACTAGTTTGAATTTTTGTTTTTAATAAAGTGTATATTAAATAAAAAAATATTAATATGTAATTTTATGATAAGCTTGATAAAGAAATGTTATAATTTTGTTATTGGCAAAATGTAAAAATTTCTTATCATATATTGTATAAAATAATCAAACATGAAAATTAACTTCTAACACAAGAAAGATATTAATTGTGACTATATATATTTTTTGTAATCATATTTAATTTTATTTTAGTAACAATGAAGAACAGAAGCCTAGCCGGTAATTGTGGTATTGCTATCTTTATAATTTCTCTTGTGACAGTAGCACTAGCATTTGGCACCCCAAGTTGGATTGTTAGTGACCCAAGAATAAGAAGTAATCAATTGGACAGGTAAATAATTGAACAATAAGCAACATACCTTAGAAAGTATTCAAATATGTAAATATAATTTTTATGTAAATATCAAATATGTAAATGTTTATGTGTATTATATTAAATATGATTTTAGACCCTCATTTTAATAAAAAATCTAAGAGCATTGTAGCCTCCACTCCTAAATAGTAAGTTTAAGATGGTTATTTAACTTTTAATTTTAGTTTATTGAAGTATACATTAAAATGTATAAAAATTATATTTATGCACTCAACATTGATAATTTGAAAAACTTGTTTTATGTTAAATGTGTTTATAAAACAAGAGTTTTGTATAAATATGTACATATCATGATAAATATCTAAATTAATTATCACATAAATATATAAATAATATATATATATATAATATAATTATCACATAAATATATAAATAATATAATTATCGCACATGATTTATGTGTGAGTATTGTAAATAAATGTTTTTCATTTGCCATTGCATGAAGAATTTTGTATACAAAATGAACATCTTTTTCTTACACTAGTGATTTACACTAGAAAATTATGTTATAGTAATCCTTGAGTCAAAACTTTTATGTAATATTTTATTTTATTTTTCAAATATTTTTTAAAGCCATTTAATTTGTTTTGTGTTCTCTTTGATTCCAATCTGTCAAAAAATATTCTTTTGTTTATTTTGAAATTAAGTTAAAATAAGGATGGACTAATTTTAAATTTTATGTACCTATAGTTTTGTTTGAATTCTTGCATTCTAAAAATTAAAAATTGTGCATACTTTGCATTGCATTTTCAAAAAAATTAATTTTATCGGTGAGAATGACTAACTTTAAATTTTAAATAAAAAATATAGTACAATAATTGTTTTCCTGAAATAAGTGTTTATGTCAGTAAGTAATATTTATGAATACAATATTAAGACTACTTCCTAAGGTGTTTTGGAATATTTTTTTTACAGATTAGGGTTATGGAGTCATTGCTTTAGATCACTTCCTGACCCACTTGACCAATATCAGAGACGTTTCTTTGTTGGATGTCGGTGGGTGTATGACCCTTTTACAACTGGATATGATAAAATACTTGGATACTTACTGCCCGGTGAATACTTTTAAATTACTGATGATTCTTATAATGATATTTTCTATATGTAACTTAATCAATTTTCATTCTAATTCTAACTCATATTTTTATATACTAGAGTGTTCTATGCATATGGCTATTATGTTGTCATATGGTAAGTTTATGTTAAAAAATAAATGGGGAATAAATAGTGAAATATTTGGTGGTGCAGATAGATGTCTGTGAGTGGTGTTGATTGCATTTGAAACACACTTACTCATTTGCCCTCTATCATTGCATACACGATAAAAAAAGAATAACTTTTGTAAAAGCTTGTACACTGATATGAGTGTTTAAGCATTTACAGAATTTTAAAATTTTAATTGTATTTCTAAAATCACTATATACATAGTAAGTAATTTGTTTATTATAATTAATGATTGGAAATAAGAGGATAACTGTAAAATTTGAAAATCATAATTATGATAACACATTAAACTTAATTCCCGACTTATTATAAGGGCAAACAATTGATCAATGGGTTGTCACATAAGTTCGTTCAGTTTTTTAACATTTATTTAAAGCAAAATACATTCTTGGTATGTACTTGGAGGTAATATATCCAATGAAAACCCTACGTTAGTTCTGTATGGTGGTTACAGATGTATGTGGTTGCTCATTGTCATGGTGAAAACATATTCGTCGTCTATAAAACAATGCAGGCCATTTTTATGTAAGACATGTCTTGAGATTGTCAAGTCGTTCACAGTATTTGACCGAGTTGATAGTCTGATTATTCTGTAGCAGGTCATAGTAGACTACGCCAAATACACACATCGCTTTCTTCGAGTGAAGACTAATCTTTGCGGATATCTGAGGAGCATTATCTTTTATAGAATAAGATCTACGGTGCACAACATTGTTGTATAGTATCCATTTTTCGTCGCCAGTAGTCATATTCTGAAGAATTAAAAAAAAAACAAGAAGGACCATTTCTTCCTGATTCCTGGTAATAAGCGGATCACAAACAAGCATACGTTGCATCAGCTAACGTGCATTCATATCATGCGGAACCCACACATCAGTACGATTGACATAGACAATATTCAGCATAAGGTGTCTTTGAACGGTACTATGCTACACATTCACGACGTCCGCTATCTCACGCAGTGTAAAATGTGAATTTTCGTCCATCACAAATAATATCGTGGTTATGTCAGTTGTGACATGCTGTCCGGAACGCTCGCAATCTTTAAGACTGAATTCTCCTACTTCTGAACCTGGCATATCACTTTTGTACGATGCGATTGGTAACTGCAGATGCCCCATAGACATTGCATATTTTTTTCGCTGCTTGCGTTGCGTTTTTCTTTTTTCGATAATATGCCGTAAATGCTCAGTTTGCTTTTCCATTTTACTTTACACAATATTAGTAGCAAAATTAAATAAATTTTACACTAAAATGTAGCCACACTACAACTGACCCTAACACTACAACTGACTCCCCTAATCCACCGAATACGAAAATATCCCCTAATCCACCTAAATATGTTCCGTCCAATAAGCCTCAATATTTCTCAAAATACGTCAAAACACGAACAAACTTATGTGACCACCCAATATCAACCGTTGCTTTACAACAGATTTTTTTAAATCTTAAAATAAACTATAGTAATGCTCCTATATTTTTTACATTTCTGAGTGAGTAAAATTAGACTTTTCATATTTATCATAATTACAATTAGTTAATTGTCTACTACTGAATTAAATTATTATTGAAATCAAATTCTGGCGTGATTGTAAAAGTGGTAATTTGACACCTTTATACATTAATCATCAATTTTAAACAGTAATGTTTGAAAAATATCATTGAGTCTAATTTTTATTGCACTGATTTTACCGATCTGTTAACAGATTAATTGATTATTTAAGTTTTTTTACACTTAGGCACTTAAGCATTTACTATATTTTCAATAGATAAAAGGTGTTTTCATAATATTGGCAAATATTTTTTTCAGGATTCATGATAGCAACTCAATTGTTTTTCACATTATGCCTTCTTGGGGTATTAATTTCAACCATATTAGTGCTAATCTTCTTTCTGTGTTGCGGACCAGATCAACGACGATTTGTATTGTTAATCAAATGTATAGGTTACATAATGTTAGGAGCTGGTAAGTAAACTACAATATGAAAAATATTTTTTAGTTGGTTAAAAATATCTATTTACCAAATTTACACATCTTTTTAAGGTGAAGCGTTAGAAAGGAAAGGAATGAAGATAAATGTTAGAAAAAGGAAAGTAATGGGTTTTGCAAGGGAGGACACTATGACACAGTGTGAAGTGTTGATTGCAGGAGAAAAAGTTGAGCAAGTGAATGATTTTGTATCTTAAGGGTTATTGTTTACAAGAGATGGAAAATGTGAATGGCAATGAGGTTAATGGAGGAGTCCTGCACTTCTTTGTGAAAGCAGACTGAATGCAGTGTAAATGAGAGCATTAAGAATTATGTGTGGGGTAACTTTAAATGATAGAATAATGAATGAGGATATATAAGAGAGTTATGTGGAGTAAAAAGTCTCGTGATAAAATTTGAAAAAGGGCTACTTAGATGGTTTGGATACATAGAGCGGATGGATGAAAGACGATGGGCAAAAAAAATTTAGGTTGCGGATGTGGATAGAAGGGTCAGTAAGGAAAGACTAAGGAAAACATACCTTAATCAAATTGCCGAAGTTTTTAAGAAAGACCAGGTCAAGTGTACCCTTAACTGACGAGTGGTTAGAGATCCTTGTTTGTAGACAGTTGTAATGTGTTTTTTGAGTGAATCAAGTTTACCATGGCTGTAACTCAAAAACTGTTAAATATTTGCAATTTTACATGTACACATACGATTTGCTTGCTATGATTTTATGAAATCATTATAAGGAAACTTATATGTTGGAAAATACTTAAAAAGTCATGTGAACTCCACTAATTACGAATATAGAACCACGCAACAAACTTTCTTTTAAAAATAATGATTTAGATTATATAGATAGGTTATTATTACTTTACTACTTTTAGTTGTGATGTGTATGTTTAAATATTCATCAGTGTCTATTGTTGTAATATAGGCCAGTGAAAAATTACATGAAATGCGTTCAAAGTATTAAAAAAAATCTTGTTGTAGTTATATTAATATATAATACTTGTTGTTTTTTAGGAATGAATGGCTGTATTGCTGTAATAGTTTTTGCTTGCTTTGGTAACACTGATGGGTGGATGCCTGGTCATCCTAATAATTACTTTGGTGAGATACACTATTTCTTCTTTGTTCCATTTGCATTTAAATGACATTAATAGATTTATCACTTGTAAGATTATATCAGTCCATAATTAGTTATTTATTTATCAAAAATTTCTCATGAAATTTATCTATCAAAAATTATAAATTATATTTTTCACGTTTATGTCAAGTTGGCATGAATGTCTTTTACTTTTTGATTCATTTTATGTCCTTATGATAGGGAATAATAGCCTTTTACATTTGCTGTGAGGGTGCGCAATCCAGTCACCTCAATTATCAACTCCTCCTGTATTTTGTCAAAATAAAATGCAGCTGTAGGTATGTGGTGGTGAGGCTATAGTCTCGTATATCATGAGGATAGTGATAAATGGTCATAGCCTAATTTTTGCCAATTGCCAATCATCCCAGTGAAATAACATAGGCTGAGAAAAGCTTATGCTTAATTCCCTGAATTTATTATAGACTTCTACTTTATCTTTACATCAAAATGTTTATTTGCATTTTGAAATATGGTACCAATCACATACTTGTTATAAATCAATTTTTTTTTCAAACTTGATAAGGTTCTGATTATCGTTTTTGTTCATTATTTGTTTTGTATGTAATGGAGAAAATAAATTATAATTAATGTTACAAATATTCATAGTATAGACATTACATAAAAATAAATCATTCAATTGATTGTTTTTATTTTAGTTACTTAATGTTTACAGGTTGGTCATTTGGACTGGCTGTGGTGGGTTCTGTTGCATGCATAGTTACCGCTACACTTTTTCTAACAGAAGCTAATATACAAGCAAAGAAGCGCAATAGATTGAAAGAGTCACAGGCCCGATTTGAGTTGGAACATGAATCTAAAGCATAACTATGACCTGGTCTTTTTATGTTCACGAATACTGCCGTCTAATGCCTTAAAAAAATTGTATTTTATTCGTTACGATCGAAACTAATTTATTTTATTAGAAAGAATAATACACAATACGGCATACGCGATATGGCATTGCATATATAGAGATAAACAGTATAAAAAACAACAACAATGTAAGAAATGATTGTAGTGTAAATATTATTGATGTCCTTCAAACAATAAAATAAAACTCTAAATAGACAATAAAACAAAAAAAAATAATAAAACTCATAACTGATTTTTGTTGACCAAATAATCTTGACTACATTTTTAAATTAAAATATTAAATACTTCTTTCACACAGATAAAATCATGCATGAACGACGCGTATTTGCGTAATTTTAAAACCGCGCTGCGGTTTTAGTGTGCCATTATTTTCGCTAGTGGCCAACATGACACCGTCATTAATAATACCATTTCGGTGTTCACACCCTGATCCTAGGCAGCTATCGTCTCAGGGGCCGTAAAATTATGTAACCTGAAGAAAAATTATCGTACGTGTTCAAATACCATAAAAACGCATTAGTTATTAATAAAATCGATATTATCACGAACTTATATTACGACCGTCACGCAATTTTTCGAATTTTATGATTTTCACACGCGTGCACCGCGTAGTAGTAGATTGCGCGAAAATTTTAAATGGTTTCAAATTTAATCTGTCAATTATTGAATTTATTCATACACGTATAAAAATGACAAAATATGTGATATCGATACTGTGTCGCTTTTTGTCGTTCTTGGAAAGCTCCCGTACTATCTAAACTTTGGTCTCTTTCAGAAAACCATTTTTTTTTGGATATTTCAATATTATCATATATTTGCGTACGATAATGAATCACCATCATACATCGTACGTTGGTATAAAATTATTGTACATGTACGATAATTATCGTATGGTTGGTAATACTGTACCAGTGTCATTTCATATTCCATAAGGCATGTAAGCGAGAAAATATTCATGGTAAGAGCCATCCGGACCGTGAAATTGAGCAACCCGTGAGAGAAGTGTGTAAACAAATTTATTATTTTTTCTCTTCATATTTAATTAGTATAAATAAGACATTTCCTTCTCCAATTTTTGCTCTGCTATTTCATACTCAAATTTCATCTGATAGTTTTTGTTTCATAATTTAAAGTAAGTACATATTATTTCTAACACCTGAGATCAAAACACAATGTTCAACACTTTATTATAAAAATTGATATTTATGTTTGTTTCTATTTATTTAAAATAATAAACGTGTGTCATCTCTATTTGTTCAACACTAAAAAAACTGCCTTGTTTAAAAACTTAACCTTCCAATACCCGCGCGTTTGTCTGAGAGACCGACAGAATGATTTTTCGATTTTAAATAAAGAACGAATAATGCTAGTTTAATGAACTTTCTAGTACTTGCCTAATTTGATACGACCTTGAAATTGACGTGACGTGTGACCAAGTTCATTAAACTAGCATTATTCGTTCTTTATTTAAAATCGAAAAATCATTCTGTCGGTCTCTCAGACAAACGCGCGGGTATAGGAAGGTTAATAAAAGTTTCACATTGTGTTCTTAGCATTTTTCATAACTACTTTCAATATTTACTCTACCTTCATTTGAAATTATTTTAATTACAATGTACAAAACTATTTAAATATCGGGTAATTGTTATAGTATATGTTAATTGATATTAAGGAACTAGAGACGTAAATTAGTGTTATAACATTACTTTGAAACTATTCGTGTGTGATAGCGTTATAAATAACAATATTCCGTCCAATGTTGCCTTTACCACCAATTATTTTTAGAATATAAGTTAATAAGTTATAAAGCATAGACTCGAATGTTGTTAAATTTTCAGTTAGAAGTGTCTTCTCAATAATAAACAATCGATATTAACGATATTTTATAAATACATAGGTTATATTTTTATTATACACGTAAACTATGAACTGAATGCACTTTATATAGCATAAACTTCATCAATTATTACAGTAATATGATTTTTTTAAAGGAGCTTACATCGTAGCAAATGAAGGTGATTAAGAATTGCAAGCAGCTGTTTTAATATTGCCCTTAATTGATCAAAGTCACATATTGCTATTACTCAATTAACCTTTTAGTCTAAGATATAATTCAATCAATTGGTCTAAAGCAGAGGTTCCCAGACCTTTTGTCAGAGACCACTTTCAAAATTTAGCTGGTTCAGGTTGAGCCCCTGTAGCTACATTTCTACTATATTGCCAAAATTCGAAAAAAATGTGAAGATTAGACCTAATTATGGGAATTTGCGTTGCGGCGGCGAGTTCCAACTACGAATTAATAGTTTTCGAAAAAAAGTAAGGATTGTTTAATTAGTTGAGTGCTCTGTTAGTGGTTAAGTCGAGCCAATTTTATTTCTTCAATATCGAAAGCAGATAAATTTTCGTGTTACGATTTACGTACGAATTGTGAACCCCCATTTTTGTCACGCCAACAAAGAGCTCCGTCGAAACTCCTGTGGACCCCTGAGGGTCCGCCTGGACCACTTGGGAGCTAAGGGTCTTAAGAATGTTTATTAATATGTTTATTTCATTGTTATGTGTATTTCATTTTTCCTTATCGTATATACAACTTATTAATATTCAAATTTATTTATCATTTATAAATCAAAATCTCGTCCCTCAAATCGCATGTAATAAACTAAGTTATTTATAAGTTAAATTTTGTAAAATATATGTTAATTTCCATCCGTCCATTTATAGATATTAACTATGTAATTGTATGAACGTGTTTTTGATATAGTTTTATTTTACTATGATTAAAAATTTATTTGGATCTGTTTTATTTAACTGTTTACAATGTGCCTTGTATTTTATTTTATATACAATAAAATATTTAGAGATCATTTTGGCATTTTTTTATGTTGATATTCTATTTATTTATTTCCTCTAAAAAGAAGACTAACAATGTTTTCATATTTTAGTTGATAATAATATTTGGGCTAGGAAAATATGGTTTAGATCAATAGTTCAATGAATAGAATGGAACCACCTACCTTGGGTAACTGCAATCCTTATCAAATGAGTTATTGCAGCTTACATTAAAACATGCAAACTGCATTAAATAATATTTCAATATCAGTCTACATCAATCCTGTGTGTAGTAACAATGTACAACATTCAACTTTAATATTTATAAATTTTTAGAACTTTGACAGTTAAAGGTATGGAAATATAAAAAAAATTAGCTCCTTTTGAATATGTTATGCTACATGACTGTTAAGCGTCATTGTAAAAACACATAATTTTGATACACCCCCTGTTAGGTCATCTGACCACTGTTTAATTCGGAGTGTGGTGCGATATCCTCTGCTAACAGGTTACCGGATTTCACCTCTATGGACTTTATTCTTTGGGTACGTTAAAATAAAGTTTATGGAAAAGAAACATAAAAGTTTATTGACTTTTAATAACATTCAGTCACTATTTCAGCAAGTGGCGCAGAGTACTGTGGTTAGATTCCAAGAATGTGCCTGATTGTGTGCGTTCATCATTTAGACGTAATAATAATTAAAAATAAAAGTCGCAGTTTTCTTCTTTGTAAAAGTTATTGCATTTTATTTATATCCTTTGTAGTTTTTTGTTTTTAACATTTGAAAACCTCATTCTACCACCATTCCTCCTTTCTGAAAAGTCAGAATGTGTCAGAAAGGGCCCGACTTGTGGTTCATCAGGGGGTGCTTGTTCCGACGCTTATATACGGTAGTGAAAGTTGGGTTTGGCAGAAGAAGCATGAAAGCAGACTGAATGCGGTGGAAATGAGAGCATTAAGAAGTATGTGTGGTGTAACCTTGAATGATAGAATAAGAAATGAAGATATAAGAGAGCGATGTGGAGTAAAAGAAGGTGTTGTGACAAAAGTAGAAAAAGGGATGCTTAGATGGTTTGGACATATAGAGAGGATGGATGAAAGACGACTGGCAAAAGAAATTTACCTTGCGAATGTGGATGGAAGGGCCGGAAGAGGAAGACCACGAAAAACGTACCTTGACCAGATTGCTGAACTTTTTAAGAAAGGCCAGGTCAAGAGTACCCTCAACCGGCGGGCTTGCATGAGGAGAATAATGAGTGTGGAGGAAGCAAGGGAAGTATGCCGAGATCGTAGCAGATGGAGATCTGTGGTCTCTGCCTACCCTTACGGGAGACGGGCGTGACGATATGTATGTATGTGTGTATTCTACCACCAGACAAATTATACGAACTCTCCGAGCGATAAAGTAGATGGAATAGAGATAGGAATATAGATGGATTTTCCTAGCTTAGTGGTCGGCAAATCGCGGTTTACGAGCCGCATGCGGTTGATTCACTCCTTGGCTGCAGATCTTACAATAAATCTTTGACGGAATCTGTCACGGAATATTATTTATTTACTTATTTTGTGAAAAGCAAGCCTACAGAAAAGAGGCACATTTTTAGAAAGCAACAATAGAACGGATAGTCGCTGGCAAACATACGTGTCATTATATCCGTCGAATTGTTGCGCGTCCAAATGTATTTTAACTATTTGTAGGCGGGCGCGCAGCAATTGTTCACATTAGTAAAGTATTTTTTAAGGATACCTTTTATATTATTTAAATTGATATATTTTTAATAAGTATTATCTTTATATAAATATGATACTTTATATTAGTATGATACTAAATTTAATGTATCGTTATGAGTATGAAATATGCAGTAAAAGACGAGTAAAAGCACGAGAGTGTACTTTCAATTCTAATTATTCCCATAAAAACGTCTTTAATAAAATTATTAATGGAGTCAGGCGTTACTTTGCGGAAATCCATCACTATATGGACAGTCAAAAGTTTTACTTAGCTAAGATCCGCGACAAGCAAACCAATAACAGAAAATTAATAATGTGTGTTTTTCCGTTGGGTTAAGTGGATTTATTTGGAACTTAAACCAAAAGTTTGAAGACGTGTTGAGGCTTCGAGTTGATGTTAAAATAAACCCAGATTCACTTGCAAACTTTCTATTTATTACTTGTACATAGAATTACTAACACGGACACATTAAATTGTAAAAATTGGTTATATAAATTGTAAACAATAGTTATATTGAAATTGCGCGGAACAAATATGATGCGTGTCGTCGCTATTCGAGCGGACGGAGAAGTGGACGAGGCACTGGGTGTACAATGTTGCCACACTAAAAACAATGTGGTGTGTACAGACGCCACAAGTTTACCGAAAATCGGCCATCAACTCTCCACCCACCAACCACTATACACAACACCAAACACACATTATCGCTATTCCATCTTGTAAACGACACCTGTTTCGCCCCAACATGAGGCATCTTCAGGTATAGTAGACTCTACGGAAGACAACCGAAAAGTGACCCGCCATTACAACGGGCGCCTTATATAAACAACCCCCACCCACAATGTAAGAAAACAACAGGTGGGCGATGCAGGTGTGTCAAAACTTACGTCACCACTTATTATTTGGTAAATATGACAATTTATTTTATTGTATTAAACGAATTTCAAACTTTTTTAAGAGAATATATTCAAAAGAGGGGAATTTACAATATTTATTTGATCGTTTAGTATCTGGGACGAACTTTTCTTGTTCTTTAAGATCTTTAGTTGCTCCAATACACCTAGTCTCAAACCCTTTTTACATATGTGTAAAATATTTGGCGAATGATTATCGGACAGAGAGTGCCCACAGGTTAGCAGACGGTTGGCAAAATGGGACTTATCGGGATGTTTGTTTCTAAATGCGGCTATATGTTCACTATAGCGAGTCTTAAAGCTACGGCCAGTTTGACCAATATAAACTGCGTTACATTCACTACAGATAAGTTTGTAGACACCTGATCTAAGTTGTCGGTCCACTTTATCTTCAACATTAAAAATGTTTTTTACTGCATTATCCGTTCTGAACGCCACTCGGATCCCTTTGTTGTTTAGGGTTTTCGCAATTTTGTCCGAGATAGGACCTATATAAGTCAGACTAGCCACATGTTTATTCTCACTTAGACGAGGAACTGAATATAAATAATTGAGTGTCAATTGTTGTCTTTAATAAAGCCAAGCTTTATTTAAAAAATGGCTCTTTCAAACAACTTAATTTTTGTATTGTTTATATTTGGCTCTTTGGATGACGAGTTTGCTGGCCACTGTATAGCTGAACAGGCACCACCTTCATTTTAGGAAATCTCATAAGCAAATTCATTAAATTTAACTTAGCATACTTAAAAAAAAAACTACCTTAGTTAATAAATAAACAAATATAAAATGATCATATATTGTAAACTATTAACGTTGTCTGTAGAGCATAATGTCTAGAACAGTTTTTAATAGGTATGTCAAATTGACACTGATGTTGTTTATATTAAAGCGTTCCTGCTTTTGAATACTGAATGAATTTTTTTAAGATACTTTTCTTCGTTATCTTTAACATAAAGTATTGATTTAAAGGATTAAAAAAGTTTGCAAGCGGTTTTTAAGTAAAGACTTCTATAATGACTGCAGCTAATAACGAATATCCCAAAGCTTCAAGTAAGTAACATATATGGGCACGCCCCATCTTATTTTTTGTATTTGTAAAAATACGAAAGTATATTTACTTGTATTTTGTATTGTTTACAATTTTTCAGATGGTAAAAATAAATTAAGCTTGATTTCTCCTAGTAAATACAAAATAGAACGTTTGTAAATTATAACGCTTAAATTAACTGTCTAATTCTTTTTTTCAGATGCTACTTTAATTGGAGCTAGTATTACATATGTGGCAGGATTATTTCTGTTATTATCATTTGCTGGGCCATACTGGATAGAATCATATCCTGAAATGTTTTCATCTTTTAAGCATATGGGTTTATGGGAATACTGCTTTGATCGGTTCCGATTTCCATCATATCAATATGACAAACTGTTTCATGGATGTCATTATATTTTTAGTGAAGTAAGTATGAATTATATACAGTATAAATTTACTATACATTATATATGATTTATGTTATTCCATATGATACATTTAATTCTTTTAAATCACATTAAGTGAAAATAATGTTTGTAAATTATTTATTTTCAGACATTTTATGTGATAAGAGAGTGGTTATTGCCTGGTTGGTTGATGGCAGTGCAGTCCTTTGTCACTTTAGCTCTGATCCTTTCTTTGTCATCACAAGTTCTTTTAGCCTGTGTGATTGTCCGTTGGCCATTACGTACTGTCTTACGGTATGAATGGATATTTGTGTCCACTTCATTTGTAATGGTGGCAATATCAAGTAAGTAGTTTAAATTTAATCATGATCTAAGAAGTGTTGCATTGCTATATGTTCATTAATTATATCTTGACGTCTGTGATTTGTTTAGCTTAAAATAATAAATTTACTAAACTAGAATTTGTCTTCCTGTATCGCTATTAGAGCACTTAGTTCATTTTCATTGTTATACTGGCTGGCTCAACCAGGAAACTACAACATTACAGAATATTAGTGTCAAGTGGAAACTATAAAAATAAAGGCATTAATGGGAAACTCAAGTAAAGGAATTGTTGAACTCTTTAAAAGTATAGGGATCTTTGACCGCTTAAAACATCAGTATGGTGCTGTTTATTAATGAATGTCCACATGACACAGATTGTTTACATATTTATAATTTTAAAAATATATGTTAAAAATGATATTTTGTAAAAGAAAATAAATATTGCTTTTGTAATGAACTACTAGTGAAAAAATTATTACACTGATAAAAGGACACTTATAATAGTTTTATATTCCTTTAAGCATTTGTTGAATTAAATTTCTATGACATGAGAAGATTAAATTGAATTTTTTAATCACATAAATTTGTCGAAATAGAATAATATAAAAGATACATATGTCTTTGTGTTCACTTATGAATATTTTTTTCATAAATGTTAAATATTAATAATGTACTGCAGGTGTCTTCCTGTTTTTGGCGGTTGCCATATTTGGGGGCAACTGTTACCGTCGGGATTGGTTGCTGTATCCATCATTCAATGTTCTCTCCTGGTCTTATGCGTTTGCAGTCATTGCATCATTTTTATTTGGTGAGTTTATCATTTTTAATTAGAAAAATAATCCGAAAATAATAGAAAAATATCCAAGAATAATCCGAATCCTAATTTTTAATTATGTGATGTAATAACTGGTGAAACAATATCAGCGCTTTAAAGTTTAAAAATTTCAGTATCCATTGTTGCCAATGACCCAAATTAAGGTACAGCCCTCATGGGCACCTCAGGATGCACAAACATCCATTCAGAATAAATATAAATTTATCAACTTGTGGGTTTCTTGCAAGTGTTTCTGACGAAATTTTAAAGGCATTAGGGCTAACAATGACAAAAATGTTAATGTTTTTAATATATTCAATTTTGACAGGTCTCGCAGGCATTCTCCTATTTTTGGAGTCACGCAAGTTGTATGAGCTGCGATCGGAAGCCAAGAACTTAGTTGCCCAGATGCAGCACAGTCAACCAGAACATGCTTTACATCAATTGCGTGATCAGTTGCAGCAGCAACAACAACAGCAGCAGCTGACTTACTACAGACATTAAATATCACTTAAATCCACCATGATTAGTTGGTTAAGGCAATTTGTCTCTGATACTTTTCAAAAACGAATTTCAGCCAGCACTATTCGATAGAAATTATAAATTGTCTTTGGATTCTTTCATAATAAATTGAAGAATCATACAAAAGCCTTAAGGCAAACTTTTAGTCATACTATAAATTCAAGTTTTATTTCGATAGAGTACCAAAATAATGAATATTTTGTATTTTGGTAATAGCAATTGACAAAAATTTTTTACTCATATTGTGGCGTTTAGGCGCGATGCACACACACACACCTATATATGTATATACATATATGTGTACTTTACTCAAGAGTTACAGAGCTTGTAGATGCACCTTCATCTTGAGTATTTGACATCATATTCTTATCAATTTATATGAAGCATTGATAATATTTAAAAATTTAAGATTATTAAAAATAATTGCTGACTCATAAGATATTATAACTTATGTGTTAAATAGGTTTAAGATCTGCTTTTTTTTATTTAACCTTGTTTTTACTATTAGTAAAATATTAGTAAGATTTTTCATATATTACTTTAAGTGTTGTTTAAATTTTATTATGTTCAATTGCTTTTATTTTTCTTTGACATCAGAAAGTTAAAATGGCTACTTACACAGTGTATTACATTTTGTCTACTCTACATATGTAATGGTACTGAGATGACTGATGTGGGTTGTGTTTTCGTTTGTGACTATTAATACTTTACGATCCAATTCTTCTCAATAATCAGAAGACAATACCTTAGGGTTTATTTAAGGTTTCATAAGTAAATCATAAAGTAGGAAAGTATATGTATATTTTGTGTGTTAGTATTTTGAAATGCATATAATGGGCTTTATAAATGGTAGTATTTTATGTTTGCAACATACTTAGGATAAAGATGCACAATTAATTATATATTAAAATAGTAATGAAATGGAAATATTGTAGAACTAATATATGGAAAATATTCGCCTGAGTTTGATTTTCTTTATATAAAAAATAAATAAAAATGTAGCATTTATATAGTACCTGAAATATACATTAATAAACATTATTCATTGTATTTCACTTCCAGCAATGAAGTTACTAAACAACACTTGTCTAAAATTTGTCTCATCAACAAACAAGCAGAGTGGTATAACACAGTATAGCGTGGTAATTATATTTAAAAAGAAATTTTGTGCCTTAATTTTTAATTCTCTTCAGGGTGTGTATGATCTAAAACTTATTTTAAATCCGTCCAATTAAAACTGTATTTTTTTATGTTTTGTAGACAGTAAGTATGTAACGAATTTGAATTAAAGAAAATTATATTCATAGAAAATGAATTTAATTTATTTACTCTTATTGTTGTATAATATTTTAAGTTAGTGACCCATTGCTCCTTTTATCCTAAAATATATTTTTATTTCAATAATGGGTACTTTATATGATGAGGATGGAAAATGTGAACTAACCTGGTTTTCCTAATTGGTTACACACTTGAAGAATGTACTCCATCGTCCTTTGCGGAATATTACCATCGATAATAACTAGGGGTGCTTTTTCTAAAGTTTCCATATGCTTGTTTACCTAAAATAAATATGATAGTACATTAGAGTCTTATAGGCATGTTTTAGGGGGATGTACAAAAAATATAAGTAGACGCATCATCTCGTAGTCAAGCTGCACGCAGTGCGTTTTGATTTTTCACCATCATCACGAAAAAACCTACATTAGGCTGTCGGTATGTCCAAAGTCGGTTTGTTCACGTTGTGTAGATGGAGATGATCGCAGTCGGCAAGCTTGTATTGATATTGGTGCTGCGCGTCCTTATATTTATAACTAGGAATCGGTTTATATAACATAAGTGATGTATGCACACAAAAAGCTTAGAATGTCTGGAAATTGTCAACACTTGCAGCATTAAATGTTAAAAAAGAAAGTTTAAGTTCTTTTATTTTAAAATCAGCATACAATTAGTTGTTCACTCATTAATTATTGATATTAGAAATTAACAACCTCATCAACGATAAAATAACAAACAAAACTGATAATTATTAACATTTTATAAACGTAAATAATCAGGTATTTTTTCAAATGTTCTTTGATCCTTTAAAATATTATTTATGGAGAAATCCCTTCACATTTACTGAGGTAACTGGGCAGTATTTGAATTTGGGTACTATGTTAGTACGTTACAGCTTAGGTATATAAGTAATATAATGTTATGAAATTAACCACTTACCAAATTAATGGTTATGTGATTATGAACTTCCATGTCACCTAGACCCAGCAGACATTCTCCATTTGAGTCAAAGATCGCTGCATAAGTAGATGTTGGCGCCCCTTTAAAGATGCAACCTGTAAGTTTCTGAACATCTTAACTTTGTGTCTGATATACTGTTTCATCATCACCATTATCAAAAAACTATGGCAGTTCACTACGTGAGAATGTTCTCGTATAAACTGAAGTGACATGTGAGACGGTGAGCCGGCACACAAAATAAGTTAGTCAATAATTTGAAAGCAGTGAGCTTTTTTTTACAGCTCGTATATGTTTCACTGCTGAGTATGCGCGTTTCCATTTCTGGAGGATCGGACGTTAACGCGCGGGGTTACCGGACTCGGCATAAATATCTGTCGTCTATCGTCACTGAGCCAATTGGTTGCCTGTGGTAGCATAGTGAGCTTTTTACATATTAATGTTGATATTTTAAAAGTTTTGATTACCATCCAGCAAAAGCCCTGGTGCTATATTGTTGAGGTGTTCTCCGTCTGCATCATCACCAATAGCTGTTAACAGCCGGGCGTTACCGCTTCTGAGACGCCATAAAGCCTCTGCTATGTTGCGAGCTACGCCCCCGCCACAGTGCTCCATGCGGCATGGATGAGTACTTCCATCGAGCTGAAATAAAGTAAAGTTATCTTCTTTAATAACAGTGTTGGCGGACACGTACGTGTACGCTTAGGTACGAACTAACGCACGCACTTGACTTTATAACTTACAAAAAATAATTTGTAAATTTATTTTAATTATTATAAGTTTAATATGGACAGTCAAAAGTTTTACTTAGCTAAGATCCGCGACAAGCAAAACAATAACAGAAAATTAATAATGTGTGTTTTTCCGTTGGGTTTAGTGGATTTATTTGGAACTTAAACCGAAAGACCGAAGACAACCGAAAACTTTTCGGTTGTCTTCCGTAGAGTCTAGTATACCTGAAGATGCCTCGTGTTGGGGCGAAACACGTGTCGTGTACAAGATGGAAAAGTGATAGCGTCTGTTTGGCGTTGTGTATAGTGGTTGGTGGGTGGAGAGTTGATGGCCGATTTACGGTAAGTTTTTGGTTTAAGTTCCAAATAAATCCACTAAACCCAACGGAAAAACACACATTATTAATTTTCTGTTATTGTTTTGCTTGTCGCGGATCTTAGCTAAGTAAAATTTTTGACTGTCCATATAGTGATGGATTTCCGCAAAGTAACGCCTGACTCCATTAGTAATTATAAGTTTATTTGTATATTAAATATTTTAATACCTGTATTTTAATAAAATACTAAAATAAAAAAGTAATTTTAAAACAATTGCTAATTTTCTTTACTAAAAAAATTATTATAGAATATTTTTACAATAGTATACGGACAAATGAGCAAGTATAACATTTTTATATTTAGTTCACCTTATGTGATATTAATAATATAACATGGACTACATATTATCATTCATATTCACAACATACGGTAGATATACTCGTACGTATATTTCCATTTTCGTCTTTGAATTGAATAGGCTCATTGTGGTTACAGTGTTATTATACTATCCGTTGCTTACTGTGTTGCTATTCTTTGTACCTTTTCTAACTTTTAACGGTTTTTTTTTATTTGAAATTTTAATAACATTATTGGATTATTATCTTGTTTAATATCTTGATTATTATATCTTGTTTTTCACTCCAATTATGCTATTGGGTTGTCACATAAGTTTGTTCGGTTTTTTAAAATTTTTCCAAAAATACATTCTAAAATAAAAGGTTTTTTTATTAACTATATTATCCATTATTTTGTATCACTCTGGTCCAACGTTTAGGAAATTGCATAATGCCATCTCTTCAGAAGGCTTCGTCTTTGCTCTAGAAAATTTTTTCAAGATGAATTATCCATTCAAGATGTCGTCCAAAGATGTTAAATTTTTTCCATTAAGGTATTTTTGTAGTGAGCGGAATAAATGGTAGTCGGATGGTTCGATGTCCGGGCTATATGGAGGGTGAAGTCGAATATCCCATGAAAACCCGACCGTACCGTTTCTGTACAGTGGTTACAAATGTATGTGATCGCGCATTGTCATGGTGAAAACATATTCGTCGTCTATTAAAGAGTGCAGGCTGTTTTTGTGCAAGAGCTGTCTTCAAACTGTCAAGTTGTTCACAGTATTTGATCGAGTTGATAGTCTGATTATTCGGTAGCAGTGCATAGTAGACTACGCCCTTTACATCTCATCAAATACACAACATCACTTCCTTCGGGTGATAACTAATCTTAGTAATCATATTCTGAAGAAATGGCTTTTCGTGTTTTTTTTTAATAAGTTAATCACAAACAAGCATACTTTGCATCAGCTGGCGCTCATTCAAATCATGCGAAACCCATACATCAGCACGATTGACATAGCCTTCAGCGTGGAGTCTTTGAAGGGTACTATGCGGCATATTCACGACGTTCGCTATCTCACGCAGTGTAAAATGTGGATTTTCGTTCAATACAGACAATTTTGTGGCCCTGACAGTTGTTACAGGCCGTCCGGAGCGCTCGCAATCTGTAGGCTGAATTCTCCGCTTCTGAACCTGACGTACCAGTTTTTTTACGACTCGATGGGTACCTGCTGATGCTCCTCCTGATGATACACATTGCATATTTTTTCGCTACGTTGCGTTTTTCTCTTTTCGAAAATAATATGCCGAAAAAGCTCATTTTGTTCTTCCATCTACTATACACATTTACTATACACTAGGTCACAAAAACTAAGTAGCAAAATTAAATAAATTTTACACTAATATGTAGCCATAAGTGTACACTATAATTGACGTTACAAAAATATCCCCTTCACCTAAACATCTTCCTTCCAATAGGCGTTAATATCTGCGCGCCGAAATACAAACGAATTTATGTGACAAGTATTTAGTAGCTGAGGTTCCTGGCATAATATCGGATGATCTTGTCTTTTTTGACTATGACCAAATAGGCAAAGTGGCGGACCTCTCGCTTACCGGGTTCAATTCCCGCATCGAAATAAATAGGTACCTCCAACCCGCCAAGGAATGAATGGATTAATCCACTACGTTTGTCCAAGCGCGGTAGGTTAATGTCTATTTCTTCAGAAATGGGGAGGTCCGTGTCAATAGTGGAGCATATATGTGGTGAAAAAAAAAATTCTCCTCCTATTTAATCTGAGAACTAGGGACTTTTAGTCTAGATAGCGGTCGTGATCTTTACTTAGTAACTTCTAGAGTGGTATATGTGCTTTGCTTAGGTATGCTTTACTACTTTTCCCTATGAGCCGTCATTTCGATACACTCATATACAGCACCGCACACAACATCTGATTCAGTCCGTTTAGCGTTTGGGGAGCCAGTCACTCATCAGTAGGCCATCCACTTTGCTCTTAATACTAAGGTGCTCGATGGATTCACTGCCGCTCTTCCAAATGCGATCAAAGAATGTGAGTATTGGAGAATGTACTGTCGTGGACAGATGTAGATGGAGTAGCGTTTATCTAATATAAAAACCACTTTGAGATTCCTAATCCTCCCGACAAACGATTACTGCATCACAACGGGATTAAGGCAACACCCCTCATTTTTAAGGAAAACCAATATGCAGTAGTGTAAAGTCAGGACTCTTGATTGATGGTTGATTGATTATTGTACGGAGAAGTGAACTTATGGTAATAATGATAAGCACAACTCCTGTTCAATTCAAAGGCCAGGGAGTTTCAAAATATTTTCGTTGGTTTGTAAATTATCTGTTATGTGATCCATTATAAATGTTCATAAATAAAGAAACAACGAACTGACATGCAATACGTAATAGAAGTTCTAATGCTATTATTTGAAGAAATCCTGCACGAACCACTATTGGTGCCGCGCAATGTTCGAGATGAGTGTGCCTTAGCTCAAATATAACAATATTTTCACGATTTTTATAACCAATCCGTGTTTGACAAGCATAAATCCTTCAGAATCTCCTGTGACTGTGCCCAGCAGTGGGACGTATGTGGGCTGACAAAAAACTGTCTTATGTTCATAGACATTGAAGATATGAATATATTAAGTTAATATTTGACATTTTTAGGTTTTTGCGGTTTTGTGTTCATTTTACGCGAGTACGATAGACTTTTGCAGATAGATCCTTTATTTGATGCAAAAACTAAAAAATATATATATAAAAACGTGATATATCCAAATATCCTTCATCCACTCATATCATCCACCATTCAATTTGAAAAGCTTAATAAAATCCTAGTACCAATATTTTTTGCGGAAGCTTGGAATTATTATATAATAAATACAATGTCCCGTATGAATGAAGTTTTATGATAGACCCTTTTCTCTTAAGAAAAAGCTTCTTGCAATTGTACAAACATTGCATGTAGTTACTATGGACAAATAATACCTGTCTGGAATAGCAGTAGAATATAACTTTTGACTGTGTTGTTTTAAATAGTTGAACTTTCTAAGGTATCATTTTCTTATTTTTTTACATTACCATCAAGCCGGGAAAATTTGGAGCTAATATATCAAAATCAAAAACATTAAAAGTTATGGATCTGGATGAAGTTGGTTGAAACAGCTTGTAGAAAACTATAAAAAGTGTGAATTATATAGTGTATAAATATTCACCGTCTAACATTATAATCCAAAGCTGGACTCAAATTGTGGGGTGTTGTCATAATCCTACGCTATGTAGGCGGATCAGGGATTATAGGTTGATCTTTACTATCCAGGTAGTAGCCGCTGCCCATCTACAGCTTTTTTTCTTATAGTCGCCTCGTGCGACAACCACGGGGTACCAAAAGTAACGGGGTGGGAAAATTTATCTATGTCAGGTCCAACACAGCAATAAACACATAAATATATATTCACGCCTATTCCCCACAGGGGTTGGCTGAGATCACAAAGCTCCGTCCGCTACCTAATCCTGTCCCAATAAAAAACCTAATAATCAACACAGCGAAATGGTTCTCCATTATAACGGGCCTTTCGCCCTCCTGAGAATCAGGAGGTGACGGGTGGCGAAGCACGTCGCCATCATTTTTTAACAAATTAGGTATATTAAATTTGTCGTTTAGTGAATCAGGTGAATGAGGATGGAGGTCAACCCCAACAGAGCCCTGCATGTTGAGGTAAAGCGCCATAGTACCCGGGGGAGCCCGATCCCGGGACGGTCGGCACGCTTACGATTAAGCTCGCCCTTAGTCACGCATCCATTGGCACGGCAGACCGTAGATTGACGGAGAGGAAGGGAAAGGATAGAGAAGAAAGGAAAGGGCAGGAAATGCGGATTGGGGAGGGGGGGGTTACCAGACTCGGAATAAATATTTATAAATCCGAAATATTTGTTCCGATGCGGGGATCGAACTTACGATCATTGACTCCGCGGGCGGAAGGCCCCGCCACTGAGCTAATCGGTCGTATTAATTGCTTTCAGTTCAATTTACAGGTTTTAGTGATATATAGCGGCTTTTACAAAGTTAAGCTTACCGTTTAAAATCGCATCGTAGCATTATGTGAACGCATATTATTGAACATATAAAGGCGTAGACTCGTAGAGAGTATTGTATAAATTTCGTAGAGAGTGGTCTAGGCTGTTTATTTCGTAAACATTTGGGGTTACTTTAACTGAAAATGTAAAAGTTCATGCAGACGCAGCTACGCGAAAAGGCCTGTAGAAATATAAATCTACATATGTATTTGATATTATAAATAGCACACAGAAAGCGAAAGTTCACATTATAAGTGGTTACTCATTACAGTATTGGTGGAAAATTTCAAATATCGAATAACATTTTAACGAGCACATCAGAAGAGATAAGTGGTGTCGTGCTTCACAAAATGATTAATGTTTTATACGTGTATGTAGTATATCACGACTTTGTTGGTATACCACTAAACATTGCTAATAAAATATGAAATGTTCGAGTATGTTTAATTTTTATAAGTAGTTTTAAAGTGTATTTTAGAATGTATGAATAGGCTTTTGTGTGACTTTAACAACGTTTTTATTTTTATATAACCTTATTTTTAATACAATTATTATTAATACGTAAATATTATTAAGTTATTAATATAAATAATTAATTATAATAAGTAAATAACGTTATTTCTCAGTTAATAATGGTAATAGGAAGGTTTACCTAAACGCACACTGGTTAGACGATGAGTTTACGAAATCGAGGGTTGTCGCTTCAATTTCTGTAGACGCACAAATATTTTTATGTTCTCAGTTTGGGGTATTTGTTCACATGATTTTTATTTGGTAATGTCCCCTAAGACGCACTTAGTATGGCGACATGAAATGTTTATTTATATATTATTTAATAGTTATTTATTACTATTTAATAGTATTATATACTATTTAATAGTATATAATATTTACTTTCTTAACTGTTGTTCTCTTCATTTATTTTGTCTGTTTAAAATATTATTATATTTTGTAAATTACTAAATATAAAAATTAGTTGATACATCACGATGACAGTGTAATAGAAATTAATAATTTAATTGTTTATTTGATAACTATATATTTATGTCCTAGATATGTATCTTGCTGCTTTAACTCATAATGTTTATCGTTTTAAGAACGCTACAACTGAAGTTCAGCGAAGACATGCGAAAAATCACTTTTATGGTGGTTAGAATCGTCAACAATATTATCATAAGGGGGCGGGATCTCCCATGCGGCACATGGAGACGTAACTAGAATTGCGCACGTACAAGAAGCCTTGTAACGTTTTTCTTATATTTGTATTTAAAATCTATTTTTATCTCGGACAACAAGGGTATACAGAAAGCCAAAGATAGCGGAATGAATTTGCCCACTTCCATCAATTAACCCATATAGAATAAAGATTCCTTAATATATTTGTTAAGATTATATTTTTTGTAATTTGTGTTTGATTTGGATAGTAAAAAGTTGTTTTTTTTTTCAATGGTTTTGCAATGTGGGAGGGCGCCAGGGGGCGGCAATATCGAGCGTGGGCGCGTCGCCCCAGCGCTACCAAAGTCCTACGGTCCAGTCTGCTGAAAGGCACATCGCGACTATGTTGTGTCGCTGAGTTAATACGTGCTGCCATACGCCGTTTAGTTGAGTGCACATGAGTATATATGTATGTCTACTGTCTTCACCACACGCGCGTGACTGTGTAATATGCACGTGAAAGGGTCGGCGATGGACAGAAAGGTCGTCAGTTAAACGTTATATTGTATGTTACAATTGGCAAGATTGAGAAGAGATTCAAATTGATAGTGCGTTATAATTAATATGATTAGTGAGAGTACGCTAGTGTTTATTGAATAAACAAGTCAGCAGCATCGCATCTACACCATGCTACGGGGTAACGTATTAAGATGCAGCTTAGAAAATATTTTTCAGCTGAGCTTTTCAATTCGTTTTACGAAAAGACCAACACGGATACCATATTTACCAACATGATAATAACAAAGTTGATATATCAATACGAATATTTTAGTTAATAGAATTTCTGAATTAATGGGTAGTTTTAAAAAGCAATAGTGGTATATATATATAATCTTACATTTCTTTTTCTTTATTATAATTAATTTATTCATTTTACAGTGTATATTAGTTTGGTACTTGTACTAGCCGCTGTTGCTGTGCTAGTCCTTAGTCTGTATTACAGCAAAACATTGTCTTTCCCTATACATTATTTGTGTACCATAGAATATACAAATTTTGATGACACAAATTAAATCTAACTTAAAAAGATTATAAACTAAAGTATTATGTATTATTAACAGAGGATATATGTAAATTATTAATTAAAATAATGACCATTCTATTGTTAAAAACTTGATCTTTATGCCAGCATGTTTTTGCTTACATGTATGTGTGTGTGAATGTGTATGTATGAACGTTCGTGTTGTGTCTCTCTTATGATAAAAACTATAAACATTATTTTGGAAGCCGTAAAAGCTCTTCAGTTTCGCTGTATGTTAATTTTTTAATTCAACGAGACACTACTTTTCTACATGTAAATTTATTGACAAAAATTAGTAATAAAAATAAAAGATATTTAATTTAGTATAGACTACTTTTTAGATAGAGGGGCCTAAAAATGATAAGAAAAAGTAGTTCGAAAATTACGATAAACGATTATAATGCTTTTTCTTCGTTTAGTAACTATTATGGAGATTGAGAATACCATGGCGTGTTATTTTAAAATTATGTTAATTAAAAATAACTGCTGAACTGTGGGGATTTCTCAAAACTTATATAGATTATATGATAATAGTAGATAATAGTACAGACAACTTTGGAGGTTTTATTTTCATTATTATTTAATTCTCGCGTAGAAACCCTTTTTCCTCGAAGGATAAAGTAGCTTTAATCATTTGTTAAAAAGTCATCTATTTTTAATGAGTCTGGTGAAAATTTGTTCACCTAAACCGAACTCTCTATTACTCCGATAGACAGATAGAATGAGTTTTTTATATCATGCAAATAAGAATACGAGCTTGGAGAAAGATGGGTATTTTGAAAAGAACATACAGATATCAATATTATTTAAAAATATTGATGATACAATATCAATGTTAAAGATGTAACTGCTTGATCCCTTACTTATTAGGAAGACAATTACAGGCGGAATCAACTTTGACTTATAATAATTTGAAGTGAATTTAAATGTTGTTTTCTTCATTATAAATATCTCCGAGGAATAAAGTTACAATCTTTTACTAAAATTTTTAACCCTTAAATTGGCTATACTTGATTACAATTAAGAAATGATAAGTAATAATTTCTAATATTTTATGTATACGGTAAGCATTTCAATTGTAAAGCTGACCTCGTTGTGCATCTAGTTAATTTACTGACGTCTGACTGACGACGATATAAACAATCTAAAATCAAAGCCAGGTATAAATTGTTGTGTTGTTATAGGTGCGGGACAGCTGGCTTTATCGTTACCAATCCGTAAAAACTTAGGAAAGGCCTTACTCTTATTTAGCTTTAACCCGATTTAAGTTGTCGATTATGATGAAGTCTGTGCAAACGCAAAAACAGAGACCTGACATCGGATTTGTACCTTCTTCTTCTTTCTTCATGATATTTATTTAATAAATATATTTCTAATATGAAAGGGAAAAGCGACGGGCCAAAAATCAGCGCTTCAGGAGAATCTCTTTTCCTGTTAGCAAAAGCTGACTCTCTCTATCAAAAGCCACTCCCTTTGCCTCGCATGAGATAAAATTCGCCTACTAATACTAGATTGCGGCAGTGGATTTATTCACATTTATCAACGTGGGTCCTACACCCACGCTGAATGTGAATAAATACAGGCAGGCGTCTTTAAATTCAATTAATGAAAATGTATATGTATCTGTATAATATATATATATATATATATATATATATATATATATATATATATATATATATATATATATATATATATATATATATATATATATATATATATATATATATATATATATATATAGTGTGTGTGTGTATGTAGAGCATAGTGTGTATGGCCAGGTATTTATTTCGAGTGTGATATGTCTCACCAATAGGCCTTGGACAAGCATGATAGGTTAGTCGAGAGTAGGGACGTTTGCTTCCCCAGAAATCGAGAAGCTTTATACTTTATGTATGGTAATAACTGTAAAAATGTTATGAAAATGTATTACCTTATCTATAAATGAGTGCTTATTCGGTCGTGGGTCATATCATCTATGTAATTAAGTACATTAATTACAGGTTTATACCAGACCAATAGAAACCATATAAAAGATGCACGAGTGTTTAATTCTAACGTTATACGTTAATCGTGTTGACACGGCGAAATTAAATTTATATATAAATAACGTAATTGGCTTATAGCCGCGAATTTTTTTTTAATGTATGTATAAAATTTATTTTATTTTATTTATTTTTAAACACTACAGTTTATTTTAATACAATGCATTCTATACTATGCTCTCTATATGTTCTATACATACTCACCCTGCCGCCGCATTTAGCCTGCCGGGGTTTTTGTTTTTGGCCCATTTGGTGTTACGTTATTTTAAACCGTTTTGAATTTCGCGCCCATCAGAGAAATTAAGAGCGCGCTGAGTAAATAATAAAACTACCGCGACGTGTGCAGTGCTATTATTGATACGGTAATTTGCCGTAATATACCGCTATTCATTCATACTTTTTTAATTTACACGTTTGATTGTATCACAGTAACACGTCATTTTAGTATTTTCGTGAATACGAAAAATCAAGATTTTGGATTAGCGATGTTTTGCATTGGGCGTTTTTAGTTCCGTATGGAAAAAGCGGCTTTTGGGAGAGTGTGGCACTTCCTAAATGAACTTTTTCAATGACCCTTTGATCCTCCTGCGTTTGTGTTTGGCAAAAAATGTGCACTTTTTGAACAATTATTATTCATTAATCATACTTTGGCAATATTATGGCCTTGTTATCGAGACGAAATGAAACATAGTGAGTTACGGTACTTTTTTCTGGGTTTGTAGATAGATGCTTTCGAAAGTTTTATCAGGTATGTACTAACGATTTCAGAACTACGTATATACTACGATTAAAACTCTGCTCGCTTTTTTAAGAGATAGAGAGGCAAACGAGCAAGCGTGTCACATATAGCTATCACGGTTTGTTCTTGCGTAATATATGTGATTCTCCTCTGACGCTTCCCATTAAATTTACATAATAGTAATTAGTTTAGGCAAGAAATCGATCGGGCTGTAGTGTTCAAGTAAATTGCTTTATAAGTGATACGACAGAAACTTGCTCGTCTAGTTAAATATTGCATATATTAAAGACACCTTGTGGAAAGTGTGTTGTGATAGAAATTATTTATTGATTCTACCCTGTTCGGATTTCGCATATATAATTTTTTTAATGGATAGAATGGAAACGAGTAAGCACATCATCTGATGGAAAGTAATCACCGCTCATGGATATCTGTAATAATGGTAATGCATTACCGTAGCATTACCTTAGGGTAAGCATGCGAATAATGAGAGGTGAAGGGTTTATACAGCTCGCTGGCGTTTTAGAAAAATATAAGCTCGTTTCTTGAAGCTCGCAATGTTCTACGAATGTCAATATTTTGTATTGTTAATGCTTTTAAAGAGGGTAAAATACAAGTTGGTCGAAAAAGAAAGTTTTGGCTACGTAATATCAGGGAGTGGACCGGGATAGCGAGTGCTCCAGAACTGCTGCACCTCGCGAAGGAGGAGGAATGTTGTGCTGAATTGGCTGTTATCCATCGCAAGTCGGAGAGGCACTCTTAGATGAAGAAGAATGCTTTTAAAAAGATATTATAAATAATTGAAATATATAAAATCATAGAGTGTTCTTATTGTTTCATAGTACAATGTTATATGTAAATAATTATTCTAACTTAAATTGAAATACATTATTTCTTTAAATGAGAAAATAGGTATTTATTACTGCGGGACCTGGCGTCCTAACGTCGCGCGTCGCAACTTTGCGCTCGAGGCTTCTCTTTGTTCTACGATTCCAAGAGCTCCGTTCAAACAAGTAACATATTATGGCTTAATTAACAGTGTAATTTTAATTTGAAAAGCATTTAAATGTCGTATAATATGAACATGTTTGAATTTGATAGATATCTATGTATTTAATGAGAATAAAAATACATTTTACAATAAATAATCTTTTATCAAAATAAATTCAAAACAATAAATAAAATAAAAGTGTATTTGTCTAATTTTGTCTATATTATTAAGTTCACCGTTTGCCTTTTATTAAGTTCAATGTTAATTTGCACGTTATTATAACTAATCCAGTTCCCCGTGAATCGTGGACACAGTTGATAGCTTTTGACTGAAGTCCCATGATAAAATATTGAACATTGTATGTAATTTCTGATGACAATTTAAGAAAAAAGAGAACTGTCAATCAAAAAAAAAAACACAAATTTATAGGTGGCAGTTTGGCCTTTACGATGAAGTATCTACGATTATTTCCAATTTAAAACTAGATTTTTAATTGTTTATCCCATAAACGAACTGAAACTGAAAGAAAAAAAAATCAAATGTTGTCATTTAATTTGATTTAATGTTAACATTTAATTTAATTTTTTTTTATTATTTTCACTTCACTTTGTGACGTCTGAAAAAAGTTTTTTATTCTCAAACACGTGGATGCTTTATCCACAGAAGCCACCACAGTGCTTTATTCAAGAAAATGTGAGCTATGGTAGTAGTTTGGTGAGGCATTTGCATCGAAGGTAAGACAGACCTTGTCTTCGTATCTAGTCCACGTCCTCCTGCACTAATCGGCCTCGTTAACGTCGAACAATATCTTGAGGCAAATGTGAAATTTTATGCAACTTTATTGGCGAAGATTTCGTATTATGCAAGATAATGCTAGGGCTCACACTGCTATCGTCTTATGAGATTGAGAGATGAAGTCGGAATCGCTGTTATGTAATATCCAGCATGAAGCTTTGACATGAATTTTATTAAACACCTTTGGGGTGAATTTAAAAGAGAAATTTGAGTAAGAGATCGTGTCCCAGAGACTTTTGGCCAGTTGCATAATGCAATTCTTTCTTATCGTGTTTTGTAATTCAATTATTTAATTGAATTACAAAACACGATAGTGACTTTTATTCGATCGATGAAAATTTTGTTTGAGTTTGGAACAATAAGATTAGAATTATTGGAAACCTCAAACTACTATTAGTGGGTCTATTAAACGATATTTAATATTTGTCCCTAAAATGAATGTTTCTATTTAATATTCTTACTAAGCATAAACTTGGGAGATGTTTCGATTTTTCTGAAAAGGCGTGTGATTATGTAAGAAATGTAACGTTGTCCTCAACCCACGAGTCTTCTAATGTCAAATTTAAAACAAACATACTCTGATAAACGGTACAGTAGCTAATACAAAATTAAGTTTTGTGCACTTTCAGTGAAAGCATCAACATCAACAGTACATACTCGTACATAACATAGACTTTGGATAAACAACCAAGTCGATTTAATAGGTGTTTATCCCTTAATTTGGCAGAAAAAAAAATCTTTTTTTTCTTAAATTTGTGTATAATATGTGTTTTAGGATATTTAGGGACCTTGTAAAAAGTAATAAAAAAATCATGTTCTTCCCCTTTTTCAGAAAATACATGTCCTCTGTGGCGGACATTTGACATGAATAAATTACAAATTTGAAAGACTTGGATTTTTTTAAAGTTTGTGTTTGGTGTAGCGGACGACATCAAATTAAGGGTTATCAAACAGGAGTGTGGCTTATATGGTTTGAGAAGTGGGCTCTTTGAATCATAGAATAATATTTACTTAGGATATACTTTCCTCTTGCAATTACAGTATACCATATAACAAATCATATGCAATTTATTATATTTTTAACACTGAATAGCCATTTTATTACTTACACTTAAAGAGCACAGGTTACGGGGTAAGTATAAAACTTAATAATCGTAGAGCCAGAGTGGGCAACTGGTGAAGTAGGTATTACACCCTCACAGAATCTCATCGTTAAGTGGTGGTAGGTAAGTATGTGGTAGGTTAACTCATTTCCCCTTCCGTAACTTTCTTCTTCCCATGTCATTACTCCAGTCTTTCTCTCCTATTAAGTATTGATTTCCCATCCGTTACTTTATTCTTCCCATCCCATTAAAACCTTCTTATCCCATTATTTACATATTATATTTACGAAGGTAGCTGGAGTACCTTTAGTATTGCAGATATATATGGTTCCGTAGTATTGCAATGATGATATATGTTTAACTTTTAAGTTATTTTTCATGGATGATGTAGGTAAACGAGCAAGCGGGTCATCTGATCGCAAGTAATCACCGCAACCTATGGACATCTGAAGATGCTATGTATACCTTACGTTAAAACTTACTTACTAAATATTATTATAAAATATATATATATATATATATATATATATATATATATATATATATATATATATATATATATATATATATATATATATATATATATATATATATATATATATATATATATATATATATATATATATATATATTAGGTGTACAAATAAGTTTCCGCGGTTTGTCAAAAGATGGCCCCACCAGAAGGTTATGGAGAAATTGTCAGATGTAAAACGTAATATCCCAAGTTTAGTCATCTGGCAACACCATAACCTTAAAGTACTAGTGATTCCGTATCAGCATCACGTAATTTTTTTCGTGCAAAAATGTCAAGTTTTATTCCGAATAAGCATCATTTGCGGGAACTTTTGATTTACTTTTTAATGTGAAAAAATCTGCAGCTGAGGCGCATCGATTGCTTCTAGAAGCATATGGTGAAGCTGCTTTAAGTGAGAGAAGTTGTCAGGAATGGTTTCAAAAGTTTAAGAACGGTGAGTTTGACGTTAAAGACAAAGAACGCAGTGGAAGGCCGAAAGTGTACGAAGACATGGAATTAGAAGTACTATTGGAGGAAGATTCGTCCCAAACGCAAAAAGAACTTGCACTTACTCTACAAGTGACTCAACAAGCAATTTCACATCGTTTAAAATCGTTAGGAATGATTCAAAAACAAGGAAATTGGGTTCCATATGAACTAAAGCCGAGAGACGTTGAACGCCGATTATGCATGAGTGAAATGCTGCTTGCCAGGAATAAAAAAAAGAGTTTTTTGCATCGTATAGTCACTGGTGACGAAAAATGGATTCACTACGATAATCCAAAGAAGAGAAAGTCATGGGTTAAGCCCGGCGAACCATCAACATCGACAGCTAAGCCGAATATTCATGGAAAACTCATGCTGTGTATTTGGTGGGATCAGCTTGGTGTCGTGTATTATGAATTGCTGAAACCAAGCGAAACCATTACTGGAGCTCTCTACCGAACACAATTGATGAGATTGAGTCGGGCACTTAAGGAAAAACGCGCCCATTACTACTCCAGACACGACAAAATTATTCTTTTACACGATAATGCTCGTCCACATGTTGCGGCGCCGGTAAAAACATACTTGGAAACACTCAACTGGGAAGTTTTACCCCACCCGCCGTATTCACCAGACTTAGCCCCTTCTGATTATCACCTGTTCCGGTCGATGGCACATGGTCTGTCTGAGCAGCGCTTCACATCATATGAAGACACCAAAAATTGGGTAGATTTGTGGATAGCGTCAAAAGATGAAGAGTTTTTTCGACGGGGTATCCGAATGTTGCCAGAAAGATGGGGAAAAGTAGTGGCAAATGATGGAAAATACTTTGAATAAAACGTAATGTACTTTTCCTTTACAATAAATTCCTAATTTTTTATAAAAAACTGCGGAAACTTATTTGTACACCTAATATATATATATATATATATATATATATATATATATATATATATATATATATATATATATATATATATATATATATATATATATATATATATGGAATAATTTTTTGGAATAATTATTTCTAAATATATTCCTTATTATCATAGTTTCAATGTATTTAAGAATTACATTGATATTTGTTCACATTTTATTATTTAATTTAATTATAGACAAATTATTTAACGTTAATTATAGACAAACAGTCTGGTTGAAGATGGGCAACATTAAAATCTTGTTTAGTGTTCGGTGGACATGAAAAAAAGGAATCTGTATTCGTGTTTTTGTTTTACGGAAATTGGGAGACAATGCATGCAAACATGACTGTAGAATTTTCATACACTATGTTAAAATGTTTAAACCTACGCGCCATTGGGTCTCCGAAACTGCCGTTTATCACAGCTGTCGTCTAAACTAAAATTTTTCTAGTTACACGCATATTCGTTTTAAATATGAATGTTTCCTTCATGGCTTATATTCTTTGTTTTGTAAGTATGGCAAATAGAAGCAATAATAAAATTAGTTTCATTGTAATAATATCTTTGCAAGAGATTAATGTATGTATGTAACAATCTATACAAATATTTATTCCAATCCATTGGGTTGAAGTGGCCTGAAGTGAAGCGCGTTGCTCAAGACCGAACACAATGGAGAAGCACTGTGGACGCCCTCTACTCCACCTCGGGGACATAGGACCATAAGAAGATTCTCGATATGGGTGTTCGGTGGCAAAATTAGGTTTTCAACCTTAAATACTACTTTTAAACAAGAAATAATTGACCGAAGAAAGGAATATTCGTCGCCCAAATTCGAGTCCATACGCCATGATTTTAAAGTAACGACTATGATGTCATTTGAATAATCAAAATAATAATTTTCACTTTTACAATATCAACATAAGTCGGTTGTAGTTAGTGACAATTAAGTTGAAAAAAGTGATGACAACATCGTGGGGGTACAGTGTAAAATGCACACAAAATATGTGCGGTTGAAACCTCTTAACGGAAATGATCCGCCATCTTGTCACATTTTGACCTTTGTAACATCTGGGGTATTGTTAATGGGATCAGCTTGTCAGAGTTAGATGAGTGTTTTAAAAAGAGAAGTAAGAAAATAAAATATTTTTAGACGAATAGAACTTGTAATATTTGATTAATATAACGTTTCCATAACCGAACGTCACTAAACCGTTTTTGACTTTTTTATATTATGTATAATACTTTTTTCTTCATTTTAGCTTTTTGTTTCGTTTGCTATTTGCACATTATTGTTAAAATAAGTTGTATCGTCTGTCATGATCAATGAATATTATGTGACTATGCAATAATTTTTTATTAATAATTGCAGTTTTGGTGTATAAAGGAGTTTGCGGTATTAAATCGGATCGAAATACGGCTTCAACCCACATTTGTGAGGGTGGTCTATGTTCAGCATATATATTTTTATTCATAACATACATATATTGGCAGATTAATTGAAGGTTGTTTACATTACAGACTATAAAAGGTTCTTTAAGTAAGTTTTGTTTTATTTACCGATAAAAGCTAAGGACTTTTTTATGGTGTATAAAAGTAAAGCGTTTATTATACCTAAGTGCTTTATTTTTAATAATATTATTTTTTTAATATTATATAAATTCAAATATATGAAATGTCATTTTTACAATATGGATACTGTAGTTTATAACTATGTAAAATACATACATACATACATATCTTTACGCCTGTCTCCCGTAAGGGTAGGCAGAGACCACAGATGTCCATCTGCTACGATCTCGGCATACTTCCCTTGCTTCCTCCACACTCATTATTCTCCTCATGCAAGCCCGCCGGTTGAGGGTACTCTTGACCTGGCCTTTCTTAAAAAGTTCACCAATCTGGTCAAGGTACGTTTTTCGTGGTCTTCCTCTTCCGGCCCTTCCATCCACATTCGCAAGGTAAATTTCTTTTGCCAGTCGTCTTTCGTCCATCCGCTCTATATGTCCAAACCACCTAAGCATCCCTTTTTCTACTTTTGTCACAACACCTTTTTTTACTCCACATTGCTCTCTTATATCTTCATTTCTTCATCGTAAAATACACATGTATATAATATGTATATACTACCACTGAGCCACTTGACCGTCGATTCAAAACTTTAAGTAGTGAAAAAGTATACTTGAGGTCTCAAATGCGATTGTAGCTAAAAAAGTCAGATTTGTACTTTAAATTTAAAAAAGTTCATTCTTAATTTAAAAGTTTCTACAATATATATGTAGTAATACAGAGTTAATGTTTGCGAACCATGACTGAAAGCTCTTTTAATTTGCGGTTCTCTGGGTGCTATACGTAATTTCCCCTCTCTAAGTTAAACATCCGCTAGTGATGTGCTGTGTCAATGCTGCACAAAGCCATTGAAATTGAAAAAGCAAAAGAGATAACACAGTCTTAATTGAAATGAAATGTGTTGCTTAAGCCCAGAACTTTAAATTATGGAATCACGTTTTAAAGTGAACATCATTAAAAATGTAACGAAAACCACTAAGACTTTTCATATTCATTTAATTTATATGATTAATGTCGATCGGAATTAGTTTTGCATACATTTTTAAACATCATATAAAAACCTCATATAATTTCATGTAGCTGTAGTTATTTTTACTTGTGTTTAAAGTACTTATGGTTAATTTTGGGACGATCATATCGCTATAAGTCTATGATTAGTCTTTTTGATATGAAACAGCAGGATGCACCAAGTGCACATCACTTGGTGCATAATATATATTTGTTCTTTGTTTTTAAATATATATTTGTTTTTTTTAAATATAATTATATAAATTTTTTTTAATATAATTATGTATTAAATATGGTTACATATATTTATTTATACATACATATATTTATTTCGGAGTTATTTAATCTATAGAGTAAACATATGAAATATGCAAAACTAGTTTCATTTAAAAATGAAAGTATTTAAAAAAAACAAAAAAGGGTTTTTAAAAAAAAAAAAAAAAAAAACAAAAAAAATTTTTAATTTTACTTCGATATACAGACAACTACTAATACTTAATAGATTGTATGAATCGCAATATTATATTTGTCACATAGTGTACGAACAAAATGATGCAATATGTGACCTTATATAAGTTGTAAATGAAATCAGAATATTTCTTTTACAAACATACTTCTCTAAAACTGGCTTTTTAGAGTTGTTTGTGTGGTGCGAAATTGCAAGGAAGCATAACTTTAACGTACCAGCGATAATAAATGGCGTAAAAGGCGTAAACTTATAACGTGCGTGTCATTATGCATGCAAGTGTTTGAAGACTTACAGCACTCACGCTATTCATTCTTTGATGACGTAACAACGCCACAGTGTAGAGGACTTGTAAAAACTCCCCAAGCCTAGAGTCGATTGCAGAGTAGTGTATGTGTAGAACAAAATCATTAGACGCTTTCTACAGTTATATATGAATGTTAAAATTTAAATGAATTTATTGATATTGATTAACGATGACAGAAAAGTTATAATAAAAGTCGAGTATAACGGTTTTTAATAGTAAGTAGTAGTACCGTACCTAATTATTATAATTAGGTACGATAACGTAAAACAGTTAAATGTTGGAGTTTTATCAGACTTAAACTATTATACTTAGATTTTTTTTAAAAATCAAATTGTAACTATTTTATGCCATGGCAATTAAACAATATAACTGAAAATAATATACGACTATGAAAATGAAATACAAACACAAGTTGTGTATGTAAGTTGACGGAAGAAGCCTATAAATATCTTATACCCGTTGAAAATAATCTAATCTTTGACATTTAATGACATCTCATTTTATTTGACAAAATACTTCTCACGGAATATTAATTATTCGTATAAAACTTTAATTTATGAACATGAAAGTAACAAAAACACTAAATTTGCTCATATTTTTCTAAGATAGCAAAATTATGTAATCGGACTTCGATTACATAACTTTGCATTATCTTAGAAAAAGATTAAGATTAGATTAACATTCCCTTTAACGCGGTGCATTTTGTTGCTTGTATATCTAAAGGAGCAGACTATACATATATAGTATATCGTATCCTAAAAAATATTCTCAAAGTGGTTAATTTTTAAAAGTAATTTGATCGGTGGATCCATTCAACCCGAAGAAGTTTATTGCGAATATTCGAACTTCATCCATCACTCGTTTGCCTCAAGTGACTTATTAGGTCGAGGTAATATATTTCGTTCGAAAATGTATAATTTAATTTTCATTTCTTTACTTACAAAACAAGGAAAGGGAAGAGGGAAATAGTTATAGACACTAATTCGTAGTAAAAATGTTTATGGTAGCAGAAAATGTTTTCAGAATACTAAAATTATGAATTTGATTAAATTCTTCAAAAATTATGTTTATTTCTAACATTATGTAATCCTTAGTTTATTACTCACTGAAATGTACATTATTAAAAATTGTGCAGCAAAAAAAATCAAGGATACGCTTGACTCGGTCTGCACTCAATGAGGGAAGTTAAGAGCACAACTAAATTTGTATTTTATAAATATACAAATTTTAATTTTCTTGGTACCTTTTGGGTGGCAAAAATTACTGTGGTGGCAAATATTAGAGTCGGTAATTTTAGCATCTACCCCGCACAGTAAGAATCTACACTATTGATAAAGGGACTTTATTTAAACAAAAAAATGTAATTTTTTTAAAAATAAAATAACTTAATGCTTTGCTTTCTTTTTTAACACGATTTCGTATATGTAGTTTATGGAAAACGTTTAAAATAACTAATTCATAAAGAACCTGAAACAAAATGGGGACCTATGGTCTATCACAGAATGGTGCATCTAGGGTTGCGTGGTAACTATTACAATGTAATGTATCTAAAGGAAGCGAAGTGGCACATAACTGCCAAGTCACGGCATGCTAGTGGTCTGGAATGTTGCCAAGTTGCCTCGTTGATCGTTTGAGTTGTAACTAACTAAAAATCTTTATATTCTTCCCCACTTGTGATTTTTACAGTGCGAGAAAAAATAACGCTGATCTATGGTACGCAATATTTTTTTATTCGAATGCCAAAAGCGGAAGAGGAGATAACATTGTGTGGGGATGAAATAGGACCCGTAAGTAAGCAAAGTTATTCGGCTCTTGAATTATGTATTAGGTACACATATTTTTATAAATAATATACAGATATATATTCACTACGATTATTTAGTATATAACTTACTATTATTTAGTATAAGGAGGTTCAATTGTTGCACTTACCTGCAATCTGCTGCACTACAGAGAGGCTCTGAAGAGCGACAGACTTCTGCCATATAAAAATAAAGCTGGGTGGTTACGGTTGGTATAGTTTGGTAATTAGTGCAAAATAGTAGAAGTCTGCCTTTGCGATCGCTAATTCATCTGCCTAGTGGTGAAGCCTCGTGTAAACTCAAATTCAAATTTAAAATTCTTTATTTCGACATAAGAAGTTACATTTTATTTATCAAACGTCAGTGTGTTATCAATAAAGCTTTACCACCATTTCACAATGAGGTTCCTCTGAACGGAGAAGAATCGGCAAAAGAAATTCCGCAGGTATCCTCTTTTTTATAACATGTCTACAGGCATAGATTAAACTTATAGTCTTGCAGATGAGCATGAGAACGTTTGGCATTCTTTAAGTGACAGTTTCAAAAAAAAAAGAAAATGCCCAGAAGAAACCTGCCCAGGCAGATCGGTGTCCACAAGCAGAATCTGTTCATAAGTTGACGTATGTGGTAGCCATCACCCGCCACAACCATTTCAAAGGAAAGTGGATCCGTTACACGGAGCCACCGTAAGCAAATACCTTTAAGCGAGCATGACATACCCAAGCCTATCTTTTCACATTACAACTCAATATTTATACGAACGTCAACCGTAGTTATCGGCGGGACCTTTTACAAGTAAAAACCACATTTTACAAATAAAGACAAATTGGGTACTATTGATGGTAGACATAGAGATAGCCTTTTGCAATGCACACGGGCCAGGGCAGACCTGCCTCCACAAGCAGCACCTGATCACAAGTTGATGCATGTGGCAAATCTATCAAACTTTCATGTCACATCAATGTTCCGCGACTTATCCTGGTGTATTCCAGGAGATAGAGATGATAAGGATAGACAAGTCACAAATACGTTGTTTGTGTCTGTTTCAATTAAGAAACATGTACACGATATATGTGTCCTGCCGGATAACAAACGAGGGTATGCCAGCTTGTTAGTTACTAGGCATAAATAGGAAGCGGTCGAAAACATTGTGATAACTAGCAAAACTTGAGAGAAGTTTATAGGTTCTAAGTGATGATGATGGAATTATTATAAAAATCTATTGTATATAATTATTGGCTTAGTGATATTATTTAAGAGCGAAACTTCCTCCTCGCGAGTTCCGACAAAGTTGTGAAAGCCCTTAAGACCTACAACAACATAAAAATATATTGATAGTAAATTAAAATGATAAGAGTTGTCGAAAGAGTTGCTACAGAAGCAGTGATGAAAAACATAATAGACTTTTAACATTAGTCTCTTTAACGACGAGGAGATAAAATTCTTCATTTAAATTTAATGTCAACATCTTTTTGAACATCATTATTAGAATTACTTTAATTTTTAATTTTCCTTGCGTTAGTAGTGTCGTTGAATTCTGTTTATTTTTGTCATAATAGTATGGACATTATAAAAGCTTCCGATAAATCAATCAATCAATATACCTATAATATTCCACTGTTGGACCATAGCTTCTTTAAAAATTGTGGGGTGTTTTTTTTTGGGGGATAGCAGATTGGTTTTTATTACTTCGGTATGCTCTGCTGCTCATCTACTGGTATTTGCCCCCATAGTCCGACAGCTAGTCTCAAATGCATCTAGCTGCCACCCAATTCCCCCACAAGGTCTCTGAATAAATTCCTGTAGGCTATACATATTCGTATATTTATCCCGATACGAAATCAAACCTGTCATCATTGACTCCGAAGGAAGCATAACCACAGAGCTAGTTAGATTGTACTGTAATATTTGGGTAATATCGATTTTTGATATAAAATGTTTTCTTTATAATTCATTATTAAGAATGCTAGGTCAGCTATATTTTCAATTGAAGATCCCGATTGAGCCAAGTTTCACGTTGGCGGTCAGGTAAGGTTTATTAATATCTTATAAAGGGCAGCTGGCATAAACCGAATGGTCACCTCATTCGGAGCTGAGATCCTCATATCGTTTTGATTTGCCATAGCATATTTTTGTTTATATTCAACATATCCCAGCATATTTGTAAAATTGAACTACATTAAAGAGAAAATAAAAAAAAATAATAATACACGGTATTATTTCCTTAGTAATATAATGCTAGTGCAATATAAGTCAATATTCAGTAAGTAATCGATAAAGGAGTTGTTTCTATATTACATATTTATGTACTAAATACATGAATGCCGAGTAAAATTACAAAATCTGTCAATAGCATACGAGGTAAGAAAAATTAATAAGAAGCTATGATGATTTATAATTTTAGTCATATATCAATAGATGTTACTTTGCAAGTGGGTTAAAGAACGTCAATTAAGGACAGTCTTTGCAGTTCACTTGTAGCAAAAGGTTTTTTCATTCTCTTTTTAAAATAGTTAAGTAAGGCTAAAGTAGTCAAGCAATACTTAACTGCAGACGTTTCTTGAACCTTACTCAAGTGTGTCTTTACGTCATTAAAGCTCTGGACTACTGTGTTAAGTGTTTGCTTTTTGGACTATGAAAAATATGCAGGATACCTTTTTAAAGTTTTTGAAACAAATTTTATTACGTAACTTATGAATTTGTATTATTTATCTCATTTATAACATTTTTTATGGTCAGTAATATAATTACTGAGAACTTCATTGCGTAAACTATGTAAGAAATTCAAACAATAACAAATATCAAACAAACTATTAGCAGGTAAAGGGATAAAAGAGAAACTTATTATGATCAAAAACATGAAAATGTTTGCTAAGAATATTTATACAAAATAAAAAAATATATATTATAAACATTTTTTTTCAGTAACATATTGAAAAAATTTGTTATGAAAGAATGAAGATTTTAATTTGTGAACAAAAAATATGCAAGTAAAAAAAATACTTGCATAAAAATTACTTTACTATATATAAACCAAAGTATCATATACCTTACTGGTGCTGGTTTTTAGTAAGCACTGAGACTTATAAGAATAATGTTTTGCCAAGTGCCTTAATTATGTTTTAAAATGAAAAATAACGAAGAATCTGTAAGTTAAGGGTCTAAAAAAATCACTGACTTATATTAGCAAGGTTATTGAATGCAGTTAGTTCCTTATTTTTAAGTATGTTTGAAAACGATCTGCGCCGGACAGCTGGTAGTCATTGAAAGCGTGTAGCTGAACGCGAGGTAGGTGGCGCGCCAAGGGAAAGACTTATGCCTATCAGCGGACTTGCAAAGATTGATGATGATTATAAATTAACTTTTCTTTGTTTTTGTTTTAGCTTTTTGTCATATATATGTGAGAATCTAATAACGAACGTTTTTAACATATACGTCCTTCCTGTACATATATGTACGTACGAAGGATACTACCGGTTCATTGTACCACAAGTTCAAAGTCGCTCTGAAACCTATGGAGAGAGATATGCTTGGGATTTCTCTCGTGAACTGGATTCAAAATGACTAAATAATCTTTTAGAGAAATAAAGTGTTTAGAGAAATTAAACAATCTAATCTGTAAAACTCGAACATGTACATGTTCGAGTTTGACAGATTGCATTAGTGCAATTATCTATTTTGTAGGTCACGTCAAGTTCGGTCAGTGGCTTGGTTCCGGTCACCTCCATTTGAAAGTAGTACTTCTGTGTTGTACGTTTTAAATTGTAGAACTTTGTACATCAAGTACGATAAAAATTGAACTTGATAACACGTAAAGTTATCTGATTTTCACTTTTTGTTCCATATCTCACAACTGGGCAAAGGTCTATTATTTCTGGAGGAACGGACATTACTCCTCATACTTGTCAAAGGCAGATAAACGGAGGATCTAGACTCAGAATAAATACCTGTAGACCATATACTTTGCCAATAAGCTTATTTTAGAAAGCAATTTCTTCTTTTGTAATTTATGTTCCTCTGTCCCCCATGTGGGGCAGACGGCATCCACAGTGCTCCGTCATCGCGTTCAAGCTTGAGCGCTTTTTTTGCTCCAGGTCATTCCGATGTTACCTGCTTCTGCTATCACCGTACGTCGCCATGTTTGCTTGGGGCAGCTACGCTTCCTTTTGCCTTGGAGGTTCCAATCTAGAGCTTGCTTAGGGATATGATTGGACTCCCGGCGGAGAGTGTGGCCGGTCCAGTTCCACTTGCGATGCTTGATCTTCAAGCTGATGGAGATTTCGTTGCTGGTCTGTGTCGACATCCAGCTGCGGGAGAGACAACACAGCAGGTAGTGCTACTATAGGTGGGGTGTCGTCAGATATTTGGAAAACTTGTTCGAAGTGTTCACGCCACCGTCGGCGCCGCAGTTCTTATGTTGCAATGAGACGCCTTTCAGCGTCTTTCAAAGGTTTACTCTTGTACCTGCGGTTGCCCGCTAAGACTTTTGTAGCACTATACAGCTCTCTAAATTTTTTAGAGTTACTATCAGGTGCGCGCGCTTAACAATCCCATATACGTTTATCTTTTCTGGTGCTACGGTATATCTGCCGGAGCTTTTGGCGGTACTTTGTTTTGAGTTTACCTCTTTTCGTTTCGCTTTGCTCAGAGAGCAGTTTGAGGTGGAACTCTTTCCGTTGTCGTATTAAATCCCATGTGCATTGCGACAGCCAGTCCTCGCAAGAGTTCGTTTTATGGCTAAGAAAAGCTAGTGCCTTGGTATGCATTTTAAAAATTTGTTCCAGTCGTCCTCTATGGTGTTGGATTCTACTTCGAGATTTGAGAAGCGGTTATGAAGCTCCTGTTTGAAGTTGTCACCCAACTATTTAGTTGAATACCCGTTTGAATTTATTGGTGTCGAATTTCGTTCTATCTTTGCTCACTTTACTAGAAGCTCGGACAGCCGCTTCCTTAAGTCAGATTTCGGCAACCACCAAGTAATGATCACTGCCAATATCCGCCCATATGTCGTTCGTAGTCCACATTGTATTTATCAACTTTCGCATTCAGGTCACCCATAACGATTACAATGTTCTTCTTTTTAATATTCTTGAGGGTCTTGTTGAGCGCATTGTAAAAGTCATCTTTGTCATCTGCGGAAGTGTTAGTGGATAAACATTGGACAATGGTCAACTTGCGAGCTTTAGAGTTGAATCGAGCAGTCATAATTCTTTCAGAAATTGGCTTTCAATCCAGAAGGCTCTTCTTCGCTTCTTTTGAGAGCCAATGCCATACTCGTGCAATAAAAATGTTAGGTCTTTAGATGTTATTTCCACCGCACTTCGCTAAGAACACCTTTCTTTATAATATCAGCCCTTTATAGGATATGACGAATGATATTTATAATTACTACATTATGTTAAACATATGCTATCGTAGTGCTCAGGAGTTGTAAGAATCAGACGTTAGGTTGAATAATATTTTGAAACATGTTTTTTATTTGATCTTTTCATCAATACTATTGAAATCTATATAATAGTCTACTATTGAGCATTCACCTCAAGCAAAAAAAATTGAGGAGCATTGTCGTAATCTGTGCCATGTGATTATATATTTAATCTCGGTAATATATATTATATTTTATTATAAAATATATATGACGGCGCTTCGGCTCATAATTAAGATTTACAACGACAAGAGTGAGTTGTCTTTGTCAACGACAAAGAATGAGGCTTTTAGTCAACGACAGAGTGTGCGTTGTCTTTGTCAACAACAAAGAGTGGGCGGTTTTTGTTATTCCCTTTAGCGGAGTGTCGTATATATGGAAGCGGGGCAGCCATATTTACCCGCGGGCCCCCGAGCTTGCGGGCCCAGTATTCGGTAAAGTCAAAGTCAAACTGGCTACCAGTATTAACATCTTTTAATCAAAGATATTCGGATAGTTCGAATTGAGGCGCCTCCAGCGCACCGTTCCTGTGACGAATGGCTAATTGTTCAATTTAATTGTATCAGTGATTTGTGTCTAAAGTGATTCATATCTAAAGTGAAATGTACTGAAGGAAATTATAATCCTTTTTCTACAAAATGTGTATAATTGAGTTCGGTTTCCATCGCCACGCCCACGATTTTCAGGATAAATACTGGTGCAGGCTCTCCTGCGCTTTCATATGTTATAAAACATTATAATTTTGATATGTAGTAATTTAATTGTAAATATCTGTTAAGGGAGTGGCTGTGCTTAAAATAAATACGATGGTGTGTGGCCGGCGATCGAGCTATTTATTATTCAAATGAGTTTGTACACGCAATGTCCCTCAATGATAAGCGTAAAACGCGTATAAATGGTTTTCTTTCGACAGATTTACAAATAAATTTTTAAATTGTTATTAAATGACTAAAATAGCTGAAAAAATAGAAAAAGGCGCCTTGTGTCTATGGCCAGCAGTGGATTGCCGCAGGCTGATGATAATGATGATGACTCAAGTAATTATTAAATATGTTCATACAATGTCTATTCAAAAATCGGAATATAATTTATTCATTTAAAACCTATTTTAAAATGATTCTTAATATTAAAAACATAAAAAGATTCTTAAAAATAAGAAGCATTTTGTAAAATAGGCACACTCTGTTTTTCATCATGTAATATAATAATCAGGGAGAGAGAGAAATCCGTTTTCACATGTTCATCAGTTAAAATTGTAATATTTGCATTGTATTGTAATTTTATAGACATTCGTTTTAGAGTTGTCCGGTTGAAAGTTATTCAACCGGACAACTCGTGGGCGGTTGATTGCGACAGGTCAGATTAAAAGTGCAATACGAAATCGCTTTGAACGACAACTTTTAGCAAATCTAATAAACATCATTTAAAATTTGTTGATTTTATATCCAAGAAGATTTCATATTATTTTGTTTTTAATTTTGTATCCTACCGTACTTGTTTGTACGCGTTATGTAGTTAACAATCACGGGGCTTGAACAATTATTTAATTACAGAGAGTTATAATTTTAGTTAATAAGTTACCACATGTAGTGCGTTGGGCGCAGGTCACACTGGGAACGAAGCGAAACGAAACTAAGTTCGTTTAGATTCGCTCATGTTGCTACTTCCAGCAAGTGTAGAGCCGCCCTTGCACGGATGTGAAAAAAGACTTTCGCGCGTAACAATCTGTTAACGTTCTTGTTCGACCTTATTTTTTTGTTGTGAACCAACTTCGTTTAGTTTACTTAGGTTTGCTTAGCGCTTGTAGTTTGGCGACATGAGTGAAGCTAAATTAACTTAGTTTCATTTCGATTTATTCCCAGTGTAGCCTGCGCTTTAAAAGCGAGGATTTTAATATACATGTTGGAGTATATCTTTCTAAATTGTTTCTACGTAATTTTATACTTTAGAATGGAGAAGCGTTGCAGACTTTGCCTCATACCATAAACTCTCGTACACAATGTGAAGGTTGAGGATTTAATATCACGTCAAACATAGTTTTTCATGTGTTATAAGATCAATAATAAACTTGGATATTGCATTTTACTTCTATTTTAGTTATTCGATTAGTCAGTTTTAATCAAAACTGACTGATCGAATAGCGCAAATGCGCTGCTTCATTTATGAGCCAACGAAATAGTGGAGCGATAAAAGAACGTTCCGTTTGTTAATGGACAATTAGGTTTCGAATGTTCCCAGCTTTTCCAGTTAGAACGCGTTCTAATGATGTAGAAATGAAACTGGAAATGGCTTTATTGTTTTCACGGATGATGTGAGTTTACAACTCCTATTTGTTTCACTTTGCGTTAAATTACTATTACCACCCACCTAGAAAGAAATACGCTAGAACCGTGATGAAGCAGTTTTGCGCGTGGCTTTAGGTTCTATAATATAACGAATCTTTAAATATTTTTTCGAGTGATTTACTTCGATATCAGTATCGACGATAATCTAATGGTGCTGTGGCCAAGTGTTCGCTTTCAGAAGTCATGGATTCGATTACAGCATCGGGATAAATATTTATATGGTCCACGCCACACATATCTGAGTCTGCGTTTGTCTGTTTTAGTGGCAACTACAACATAGAAAATTCTAATGTGGTCTGTTGTGAACAAAAGAGGATTGTGCGTAGAATATGTTGTTTTGAATAATATAAAGTGAAGAATCTTTAAATGGGGGTAAAGGTATTTATTCATATAATAATTTGAAATGTTAATATACAAAGTGGAATATCGTATATCTATCATAGCAAACCAATAGCTATAATTGGTTTAAGGTCAGACTAGTCGTGAACATGTCCTTCCCAAAACAGGAGTTTTGTATCGTGAAGTTGGTCGGATATGTTGAGATGTTAATAAGCAACACTGTAGTACAATTAACGTGAAAAAGAATCTTTTAGTAAGAAATTTCCTTAAAAACCTTCAAAATTTGATAAGAAAAATGTCACTATAACAAAGTAATAATAAGTAATAATTATACAATACCCAGTTTAGTATATGACAAACAAACGCATGCACGCACACACGCATATTAATTTAAAATTGAATATTATTAATTTTAAGCTTAAATTTAAGCGTTAAGTTCACTACTCAAATACTAATTAAAAAACTATTTTAAAACGATAAATAACTAGTAAAAAGCAGTACGCCGGTTTTCTTTATTTCGGATTATGAATTATTTATATAATTATTGTAAATAATATTTTAAAAAGTCCAAATTTATACTTAAATTATAGTAAAATAAAAACATCAAATCGTAAACAAAAAGAATTTATGATCTATCACTTTCTAAAATGTATAAAAATGAACGAGAGGAAAGTAATGTACATTTATTATAAAACTAAACCTGTTTTATAGCAAAATAACTTACCTTTGTAGATTTTTATATGGCATGACGCATCGGAAACTTTGTTATCCCGGATATAACACATAGTAAACTTAATCCTCTCGGGCGTGGTGTAAAAAAAGAAAAAGCTAAAAATAGATACGTTTAGAAAAATTTAAGATAACTTAAAATGGTAAAGTATTTTTGAAAATATTGTACATTATTGTTAACCTTTTAGATTATATAATTTGAACAGGGATGAAAACTAAGTCCATCGCCGTTAAAATATTTAATTACGGTTACTGTCAGAAAGCACTGCAGTTATAAAATACTTAAAACCGATCATCATTAATGCAGCCATAACAGTTTACTGCTGGACATTGATCTCCCTTACAGATAAAGGATGTTCTCGTAATCCCCATGCCGGACAGGCGGATCGGGAATCGCAGATTTGTTTTTACTACACAGGTAGACGCTGATACCCAGCCTGAAATGGTATTTGCTTCGATAGACACATCGTGTGACACCTATGGCAAGAAAAATATTGATTTTTATGCCGGATACCACAATTTCTTTTATAATACCTAGACCCGGATTAACCATATAAAGTATGATACTTCAATTTATTTTTGTTTATTTATTTATTTAAACAATACATGTTTGTATACAATGTTGAATTGTCGGTGGACCGCAAACTGGGAGATTGTCCGTACCTCGGGACCCAAACATTAATTTTGAATATTGGCAATGTATCTTATTGCTAATATTTATAATTATGAAAGACAAAAACAATGTGTGTGCGTGCGTTTCTTTGTGGGAGAGGGAAAGTAGCCATTTTGTTACTTTTTTATTGCATGCGTAATCGGTGCGATGTATGGGTTTGTAACATTTTATATTTACAATGTTGTATATTTATGGGTGTAGGAATTGTGGGAAATCTAGGGGACGGGGACTCTAAAGTTGCGTTTGGAGACTAACAGTTTATAATATTGGGAGTATAAATTTGAAATTTACTTAAAAATGTTAAAAATGTAAAACCCAGTGACGGAAAATACTTTGATTATTCTGTTCATGTTTTTGTTCTGCAATAAATTTATTTATGAGCACATGAAAAATGTAACGACTGAACTAATTTGTATTTCCCATATATTATTAGAAATACGAAAAATGACTACTTGATTGAGTGAATCTTGAATGAACTACTTGAATGAAATTATTACGGTTAACAGAGGTATATATTATATTATCTTTTTTCATTATTATTATTAAGAACAATAATACAGCTGGAGTTTCTAAAAATATAGCATAAATTATTAATGTTCGATGCAAATATATTTTTTTGTAAATTCATGTTTCGGGTCCAGAAAATGTGTTATTGTATTAGTACCGAATAGCGGAAGAGGCGTGGGCGTAACTTCCTGAACTAAAATTATACGAAATTTTATTGTAGTAAACGTTAGAAATTTAAAAAATGAATTGTAGTAAACATTTTTTAGGATATGTATTTTATGAATAAAAAATAATAATAGGACGACCCGATAATGTTGACTTTATATGTAGATCCAATTTTAAACAACCTTTTAGGTTTTAAATTAACTGGCTTCGTCCAAAGGTTCTTATTTCATAGAGTTTAAACAAATAGTGTTAATAAAAAAACTTATCTTATTCTTCTAAGATCGACAAATATTTTTAATAACTTCATACATTATGACATTTTAAGAGGAGGACTCCATATTTAGAATATTATATTATGCTTATAATTGAATTTATTAAAACAAAATCGCTCACTACGTTTTTTATTATATTTAAACGTTAAACACCACAATTTCGAAAACGAAAAAAAAACGTATATCAAACAGTCACTCATATTAATTCAATAAAAATTTCGTATTAATATTTTCATACAACGCTGAATTCCTCAATACTTTTAATGTGCTTGTGTACTGCTTTGCATGGTAATACAAAATGAACGAGGAGACATTTTCATTAAAACGTTAAGTGAAATGTGATTAATGATTGTTTTTAAATTTAATTATTCATTAATAATATAAAACAAGAAAAAAGATACATAACTTAACCGTGCTATTTTTTTCACAGCCTATATATGTCCCACTGCTAAGCACGAGCCTCTCCATTTCTCGAGACGGGCTCTAACCCGCCACGCTTGTCCATTGCGGATTGGCGGGGTTACCAGACTCAGAATAAATATCTGTAGGCCATACACATGTTAATTCCGATGCGGGAATCGAACCCGCAACCATTGACTCCGTGGGCGGAGTGTCCTGCCACACCCGTGCTATATTGTGTCATATAAGTTATGTAAATAATATAATACATAAATTAATTAATAATATAAAAAATACTACTTATACTCGTATTGCTATTTGTTGGTTACTTCATGTCAAACTGAAAATGGTTTTTTACACGTTAAAACATAGTAAAAATTTGTTTGTGCGAAGTATATATAATTGAGAGACTTTGTACGTTTAATAAGTTCATCAATAAACTCATGTGTTTACTTATATAATGAGAATATTATAATAAGAAAATATAATAAAGAAAATAAGTTATTCATTTAATTAATATTATTTACAGATACAAGCCGCCCTCGTCGGACTTGCAGTTTATCACAATGAAGATTTTAGAACACCATCAAAGAAAACACTTCCAACTAAGAGGTATTTTATAACTGTGAAAGCTAATAAAATTATATAATAATCAATTCTGATATAAAATGGTTACTTAAGTATACTTTAAATTCTTTTAACCACGGTCCTATAGCGTATGTTTCGTTTTTGAACTTTATATAATCTGTGGCAAGTTACGATCTTTAGCGCGTGGGCTTAAGGATTTTGAATGTATTTACTTAAACATAAAAAAATTGGAATCATCTTATCTAAATGTTCTACAGAGAGTGTAGGGAATAAAGTGGGTTCTTCCTAATAATAAACTATAAGGGGAATCCCAAATAGCATGAATGGAGTTTACCATAAGTAATACATTAAAACCAATTCCGTATATTTTGCAGTTATGGTGAGGAGATAGTTACTACTTTTGAGTTTTTATGTTATTTCTACTGCGCCTAAATATTCTTTCACTATACTACGGCTCCATTTAAGGATATAATTATAATGTCTTTTAAAAATGGTTAATTAAATGAAGTCATCAAACATCCATAATAATTTGCCATATTAAATTTTTTTTTATTCAAGAATGTTTCGTTCATTCGAGATCCATTTAAGGATATAATTATAATGTCTTTTAAAAATGGTTAACTAAATGAAGTCATCAAACATCCATAATAATTTGCCATATTAAATTTTATTTTATTCAAGAATGTTTCGTTCATTCGAGATGATGAATGTGGTTAATATTCAAATAAGTTTTAAGGAGACAAAATTGTACAGCTGACATATCTCTGTCGTTCAGTCATCATGTTCAGTCGTAATAATATTTTTCGAATCGTGTCCTTGTACTTACACCGCAAGCTTGCCGCGTTTGCTTTCTAGGTTAACGACAGACGTTATTGAAGCGTGGAAAATAAAAAAAATCGTATTTATGTATTTATTAACTATATAATTTAATTAATTTATCAAAATAAATGATTTTTCTTAGATCATTTAAAATTTATCTGAAAGACATTACATATTGTTTGTGATATATTCAATAATAAAGATGAAAAAATTTTGGAAAGGGCTTCTTTAGAAACGTTTTATAACATTTTAACTATAATAAGGAAAGCTTAAGATATACAATTATTTGGCGTTAAACACAAGTGCCAAATGCTTGAAGATATTTTTAGAACTTAACGTTTTGTCGCTTGTCATGATGAATATATTAGAATTGTACCTATTTTTATTTTTATTTAAAGTTTAATGCCATTTGTTATACTAGTGTTCTTTACCGTGGAAATAAAGCAAACCTACCTACTCTGTTATGAAAAAAGGATTTCAGAAATAGGTTTTTAAAATGCTCTTTTTGCTCTCAAACTCATTAAGACTTAGCAAAGATGTGTTTCAACGATGACAAAGGGTCGTTTAGCCGAAACTGTGAGGTAGCTGCGCGGGGCTTACGATGTCGATAAGGCACGAGTTCCCACTATCGGAGAGATTGCTTTTTATCCACGGGACTCGACCTCGCCCGCCTAAGCGCTCTTACCTACATTCATCGTGTTTCTAAATCCTCATGACATAGTAGGTGCTAACCTTTATCGCGGCTGATTTGTGAATTCAGCGTAAAATATATTTGTAACATTTTTTGAAAGGTTAACAAGTTCAACATTTTTATTTTTTTACTTTTTATTAAAGCTGAATATAAGGGCTGACGAATAACTGAAATTTATTGAAGTTTAATAGTTTAAGAAAATATTTGTCTGAAGTTGTTTAAGTTTTGTTGCCGGGAATATTTGAGTCATTTGAAACATCAATGTGATATTTCATTAAAAATAATGTATCTCTCGTTATTTATACAACTCAATGATATTTAATATATAATTGAATGAGTAAATAAATATTTGACATTTAAGGAAATTACGAATAATATATAAATAAAAAAAATTATTAATGGAGTGAGGTGTTACTTTGCGGAAATCCATCACTATGTGGACCGTCAAAAGTTCTACCCAGCTAAGATCCGCGACAAGCAAAACAATAACAGAAAATTAATAATGTGTGCTTTCCGCAAACACACACTACCACTTTTGCACCTTGTAAACGACACATGTTTCGCTCCAACACGAGGCATCTTCAGGTATAAAGAATCTTCAGGAAGACAACCGACACTTTCACAGTCTTCGGTAGAGTCTACTATACCTGAAGATGCCTCGTGTTGAGGCGAAACACGTGTCGTTTACAAGGTGGAAAAGTGGTAGTGTGTTTGGTATTGTGTATAGTGGTTGGTGGGTGGAGAATTGATGGTCGATTTTCGGTAAGTTTTTGGTTTAAGTTCCAAATAAATCCACTTCATCGGGCAGAAAAGCACACATTATTAATTTTCTGTTATTGTATTGCTTGTCGCGGATCTTGGTAGGTCACGGAGCTGGGTAGAACTTTTGACTGTCCACATATAAAAAACCCAAAGATCTCTTAGCGTCCCAAAGATTTTGCCGTCGTTAGCTATAGCAATGATATATATGGTACCGTATGCGTAATATTCTTAGTAAATATAGTGCTAATAGAAGTCGCTAACATTTAAGTCCACACACAGACAGTGAATGTTACTGTCATAGACGTCGGTCACTCATGCTTTCCTTTTATTCAACTAGTTCTATTTTAAGTAGATAGAAAATAATATAATATATGTATTTGTATTTCTACACTAGGATGTAGTCACAAGCAGTCAGTTCCATAATCATTTTGGGGAAATTAATTGGCTTGTACATTAGTTTTTGTCCAATATAGGATTTCCTTATTTAAAAATTATTTTATTATATGCAGTAATTACTGCTATACTCATCATTTATGAGTAATTGGAAAGAAGCTCTAATGACGGCGAACAATTGTAATTAAAACCCAAACCGCAACCATTAAAGTCCATCAATTGTGAGTTTGACTTTCGTTCATTTTTAAGCTTTTAAAGTTTTCATTTTGAGTAAATAATCTATCAATGTTTTATTATTTTTGTACTTCTACAAATTTCTATAAAAGATCTAAATAACTTTAACGCACATTTGATTAAATTCACCTACATACAAAAGAACAATTTCGAATATTCTAATTTATTTAAATAAAAAATAATATAAAAAATAAATCTTTAAAACATAATATAGAAATAATATTATTTTATGTTAATATTTACAATTATGGCTAAGAGTATATTAATAGAATTGTTTGGCTACGGCGATCCAATGATTTTAACATTGTTCCTTCCCACAGCAATTTGTAATATACGTATATGATTCCAAAAAAACGAATAATGCTTGTCACGTGGAAGCTTTGGCAGATTAATAGTGAATATTTGACCTGTTTTTAGGTGGTGTGCCGCCGAATCCGTGTGATTTTATGTTGGTTTTTAGACATGAGTGTATTTGATTGTAACACAAACGACTAACATTTTTTAATTAATAAAAGAGACAAACAAGCAAGAGGGTCATCTGATAGTGAGCAACCACCACCGCCCAAGAAAATCAGCAGTACTAAAAGGTGCAGATGCAGCATACCTGAGGGCAAGGATGTGGTATAGGAGGGGAAGAAGATTTAATGAGAGGGGAAGAAGAAAGCAATAGGAAGGAAAAAAGTAAGAGACGGGGTAAAGTCCGGAGACCCAACTGTTTTCCCAATTGGGTCTCAGGATGTCTGCGCTTACTGTACGAAACGCGGTAACACAATATATGCTATCACACAAATAACCGGAATAATAATATAGTAACAGGCCGATACTCAGTATTGGGATCATAGTAACAGAACTCAATACGAGAAATTGTAGTATGTACAAAATATATATTTAATATATATAACATGCCATGATATTTTCATGTTTCCTTTCACGTTTTTCATTTTATTGGTAAATGTATTTAAAATGTAGGATATATTTAGACATCTATTGAGAAAAATATAACTTTTAGTAGTTGTAGAACTTGTAGTGTGTTCATATAAAGTAGGTTTTACAAATTTAACGTCACTAGTATCAAGAGCTTTCAATTATGTTTCAGTGATACATATGAACAATAGTTGTGCTTACGTGTAGAGTTGCGGTGCAACATACTTGGAATATATGTATGTATAATTTTGTTGATTAAACTGCTTGATTTATATTTACATATATATTGTAGTTTTCCATGTCTACTGTGTCTTCAAAAATGGGTACAGGATTTGGGAAGCTAAAATGTAATGTGTAACAACGATTTTTTGATTAAGTCGAAATAACCTAATGATATTTTAGTTCAAAATTACTGTACGAATTTCGATGAGAAATCACATTTCAATGAGAAATCAAAACGTATTAAAAAAGAACATACATATAATAAATATCCAATGCAAAATTTAAAAAGAAAAGAAAGAAATAAAATAGCTCCGTATATGTACATATGTAATTTCGAACTAAACACCAATAATACTAAGAAAATATTTGACTCTCTATATATATTTCTGCTGAACTTAACTAAAGTTCATACTTGAAATTTAAATTAGCAATATTATACTCGTATATACGGTCAGCGAGACTTGAAGTTGTTACATTTGGCTTATGTGAAGAGAAAGTATATTTATTTTAACCTGAGGTGCCGTAGCTCTAATGTAATGAAATACAACGTATAAAAAGTTGTAAATAAGACTTAAAAAGTCATTGTGACTAGTGACTAACCATTACATTAATATAAATGTACTCGAAAGGACATCAGATAACTTTGACAAATGTGCAAGTTTTTATTATTTGAATTACAAGTTTTGTTTAAAATAGCATTTTCAAATCGCGTGCCAACTAATAGCTTAGCGAATATAGCGATTTTAGGAGAATGGCGTGTGGCGTGAGGAAAACCAGTATCTACGGGAACACGCTAACTGCACTATGCACCACCGTCCGCCATTCTGCGCCATCGGCTTGTAGCCGCTACGTCACGCCGCTATCGTACTTCCGGTATTCGTACCAAACACTATTTACCTACATCAGACTAATATGCAATGTTGGGTCGTTAACCTTACATATTCGTGTTATAACTGGATCTGTTTCTTGTAGTCTGTTACTTAAAATATACATTTTGTTGTGGATTCGTTGTCGTATAATTTATTGGTTGCGTTGGGTCTCTTCTCGCATTCCCAGAAGTCTGTATTTTAATATTTACATTAGTTTAAAGGTATAATAATTATTGTTATGGTTGGTACCTACTATAGTATGGTTGGTTAATACACGTATCAATAAAGTTATGATCTTGAAAAACATTTCTGTTTACAACTAAAATATATCCTATATTCCAGTTGTACGAAAACCATTAATGACGAGTTCTAGATGCTGAGTTCTTATGTAGGCCTGACCAAATAGTTCCGCTATATCATAATGCGTCATTGCGTGAAGTTGCATCCGTACCCATTTGCAAATTTCTTCAGCCAAATACTTTTTTAATGGACCCATAAATCTTTAATCAAGGAGCTGTAAATTGTAGTTTCTAACATGTGCATCTAAAATTAGAAGAACCGGCTATGTAGCAGTTGGTTCAGCAGTCATTTTTATCTTACGCTTGTCTGGTCTTCTCTTTTGTTTTAGATGATATCCCAAAAACGAAAAATTAAACATAAGTGACTGTTTGTAATATGGACCACTAGTCCATATTTCAAATATGCCAGTGGTCTATATTGTAATACTCACACATTTCAAGATTAATATTGTTATTTACAAAATTATAATAAGGATAGGATATTAAGTTATATGAATAACAGCTAACAAACTCACCTATCCCGTCCTTTACCCACTTTCACAATAAGTTATATTTGTTGACTTTATGAGCTTAGACAGTTAGGTAAAAAATTACATCATGTGTGGATGAAAATCAAAAATGTGTACTGTGTACATGCGTACGCGCTGCCTCACTGAAATCGCATAAAGGACGACGGGAGAGGCGATGGTTACTGTATATAGACCTCGACTCTCTCTATACTGTATATAGTCCATATTATGTGACCGTTCCGTATATGGCGCACTTACTCTATGTATAAGTTCCTTCCAAATATAAACGACAACAAAAAGCCAACAGTTTGTTAAAAACATAATGAAATTCAGACTTACCATAATATGACACATATGAAATTAATTATGATTGATTGGTATGAATATATAAAAAGATAAAATAATCAGCTAAATAATAACATAATCTTACTTAGGATCAATATTACAATTTAACGACTGTTCGGAGCTTTATCTTTCAATTTGTGCGCTTTTGCGGCATATAGTTCACCTGTGTACCTAAATTAATAAACGTTTTGCTGAAAATGGGATAACAAAGGCTGATAAAGTTCAACATATTGTTCGGCGCGATCGTCCTCTCGATGAGCGGGGATCGTGACCGCAACGTTTGTAACGTGTTCTAGAACCACACATTTTCGAGCGTGTTTCGAGCGTTTATTTTGTACGGTATATGATGCAGTGATTCTAATATCCAGTACTCAGGAGAACTGAGGTTAAAGATAAAGTCGTTTTTGCATAAATCCATAGTAGTTAATCATTTATTGTACTTCAAAGTTGCGCCAAAGATACTTTATTGAATTTTAAATAATTTTGAGCAATTTATGGTTAAATTGTCAGTTAAATATCACATAAGGTATAAATCCGGCATTGAATCCTTTTTGAGATTGAAAAGGATAGCAACGTTACAGTTTCCGTTCCGCATAATCTGTCCAAAAAATATTGAAGCTGGTCGGTCCACTACGTGAAGATTATTATTTCCGCTGCATAATACACAAGCATTCTTTGATCATTTGATTACTGGAGATGAGAAGTGGGTCCTCTAAGATAATCCAAATCACAAAAAGCAGTTGGCTGTCTCGGAACGATCATCGTCGTGGTGATTATTCCGAGATAAAGTTAAGCCAGACTTACACGCTAAACACACGCTTTTATGTTTTTGGTGGAGTATTCATTATTATATTTCAAAGTGCTCCTGTGAAACCTGGTATGGAAACATGGGAATGCAGACTTTTACTGGAAATAATTAGAGTAAATCAATATTAATTATGTTCATAAGTATAACATAAAATGATACTTTATTCCCCTATCTAATAAAGGGAACTTGTAGTTATTTACATATTTAAGGACTAAATTAATTTGACATTTGAAATATTACATAAAAATAAATCATGTGGTCAACTTAAAGATAGCAACAACAATTCATAATATAAATATTAGTAAATGTGTTCATATAAAAAAACGTGACAGATTTCTTAGTAATTTTAATATCGACGGGGAAGTAGCATTATGATTTTATTATATCCCAATGTTTTAAAATGCTAAACATCCTAAGAAACTCTAAAAGTTTCAGGCTTATCCATACTAAAAAAAAATTAATGCTTTAGTGCGAAGTTTCGCGGAATATAATAGCGTAGTTTAGAACTTATATTATAAAGGTCATTCAGAACGTGTAGAAAAAGTACAAAAAAAATGTAAAAAATTTTGTGTTTGCGTCTGGTATGAAGTATAAGTTCTATAATATGAACAAAGATTGGCATATTTTCTATTCTTTATTTTCTTTTTATAATCATCTTCACTATGCACAAAACTATGTACCTAACACCATAATTTTCTCCACATAAAACTCAATTCAGCAGACATATGTGTCGCAGATATGACTGAAACATACACCCTTGACATTTCAAAATGAAATGAATTCAAATGATCAGAAGAATTATTGTATGTATTGTAAATCCCAGAATTTATATTAGGTTATCTCGGTGTCTAAGTGCAGAGGTACAGCAGTATACGAGTACAGCAGTACTCGTATACTGCTGTTTATGTCGCTGTAACTATAAAGAATTCATCTTAGTCATCTATCGGTAATAAACAATTTATTTACAATAATCGTAAGGTACATCTGTCAATTCACTATATATGTATATATATATAGTGAATTGGCAGATATACTATATATATATATATATATATATATATATATATATATATATATATATATATATATATATATATATATATATATATATATATATGAATTAAAAATGCTATTACGGATAACTCAGTTACAATAAAGGATAATATGATCATGTTCTTGAAGTTATTAAACTCAATCGGATTACGCGATAATGATAGCTCTTGTCGTCTTTAATTAAACTTAGCTGAACATCAATTAAACTTGGATGTACCGAAACACGAGTTAAACGGGATAGAACGTTTAAAATTTTATTTCTATGAACGTTAAATATTTTCTAGCATATACTTTTCCGTAAATAAATACTTTTTACATTTTCAGGGGATTCAGTTACTTCGTAAAATTATTCATTACCGCGAAACCGTAGGTATAAACAGTAAAGAGGCTTATGTTATTTATAATAAGTACTTCCACTTCATTAATACGGCCTTATTAAACGTACTCCGTAGAAAATACTGCTTTTCTTCATCTATGTAAGTGTATAAATTATGACTGTGTTAAGGGCACACACCTCTCTCCCCGCTTCACCTGCGACTCCAAGTTCGACGGCTGTGAAGGCGGCCGGAAGTGGGGGAAGGGAGTTACACGATGTTACATAAACGAACCTAATCTATTTTTAACCCAAATCCCAACCCAAATATGTGCTTTCGGAAATTGTAATATTATTTAGGAAATGAGTGCATATAAAACGAACATAGGTTGTTTTAATTACACTCTATGTATAACAAAAATATATTTTTAAAGTTTTTCAAAAATACTTAAAGCTTAACTTAAGGCAGAAGAACTGATGCTTCCAGTTTTACTTATCATGATTTGTAATCGATAGTGTGTAAGTATGGTATGTACATTATGTATAATACCGCGCAGGGGTTTGTTGAAAGCCACGTATAACAATTTTCGGATGATAAGTTCAAATAAAATATAATAGGGCACACATTAAATATCTATCACACTTTAAAGATTAATCGAATATTATTCGATACAGTTTAAGGGCGTATCCGGCCTATGACGTATTTATTTTATTTAAATACAGACAATATGTTTTCAATCTGACTTGTAATTTGGTTTCAATATGGCTTAATTGGCTCAGTGGCAAAGTTCGTTTTCGGGAGTCAGTGTTCGCGGATTCGATTTTCGCATTAGTATAAAAATATGCGTGGCCTAGAGGTATATATCTATTCTAAGCCTGGATGACCTACTAATCTGCTTTGGTCAAACGTAGGTGGTTAATATTCAATGCCGTAGAAATATGGAGGCCCCATGAATTGGAACAATTATAGGCTATTAAATAATATTTTTAACTTGTACATTAACTAGAATAAAATCGAATGTTAAAATCAATATCAGATTGTATCAACGGATTCCTTTTGGAAATACGAGAATATTTTGTAAATTCGTTCATCGACGTGAACGCTGTTCCACGATTGATATTTATTTATTTAAACTGTGCACTTGAGATACGCGGAGTCGATACGATGGAAGAATATTAAATGTTCGCTCCGGAACATTGTCATGTTCAGCTTAAACTGAAAATAAAGTAGTTCTGTGCACGGTAAAGCTGATATTTGAAAATGTCTATTTAAGTTATTTTGTTGATTTAATAAAGTTATATTAAAATGGGTTGTCTTAAAAGTTGGAATTCATTTCAGGGAGTTTTTTTATTGAACCTATTGTAGATTAATATTTATATTTGTAAAAATTACATTCTAACAAATAGAATCTGAGAAGAAATTCGAAGTTGTTTAGTGGACTGTGGAGAAGGCTACGCTCTTAGATTATTAAATAAATAAATATCAATCGTGGAACAGCGTTCACGATTTTATAAAATATTCTCGTTTTTCATAAAGGAATCCGTTGATACAATCTGATACTGAATTTAGCATACGATTTTATTCTAGTTAATGTACAAGTTGAAAATATTGTTTAACAGCCCATATTTGTCCCAATCCATGGGGCCTCCATACCTCTATGGTATTTAAATGAAACATACTTGGAGCACGAAAAATTATGAGAATGTATAGACCAGAACGAACCTGTTCATCCAAAGAAAAAGGTAAAGGCAAGGTCGAAATCAATGTTATTAGTGAACCCGAAAAACTACTTTCACGAACAGAAGCAAAAACTGCAAGAGAAGTGTGGGATAACCTATGCAGGATATTCGACGACTCGAGCTTTACTCGAAAAGTTGGATTACTTCATGACTTCATAACAACTTCCCTTGAAAGTTGTCAAGGCTGTGTAGAATACATAAATAAAATTATGACTACGGCACACAAGTTCCGCAACATCGGCTTCAAGGTCGATGATGAGTGTCAAGGTGCTTTGTTATTGGGAGGCCTTTGATTTGCCTGAAACCTGCCAGTAGATTTATGGCTATCCAAAGTTCTGGTGTCGCTATAACAATCTGATTCTAGCGTATTCCATGTTAACATATGATACTAAAATATTTTAATCAATATAAAATTCGCTTCCTCGCACGCGACACTAGATAACTTAGGTAGATTATTAGTTGCATCTCTATATCTAGTATGAAATATTCATTAAAACGCCGATCTCAAATACTTGACTGTCGCAATTTACGTGACAGTCTAGTATTTAACTTTTTAAATAAAAATTAAATAATTATAATTTGATTGCGTGTACCTATATTTAATTTCTTTAATACAGTCTTTTTAATGTGGTATTGTGGTACTCCTTAGTTCTAAAATAAATCGCTTGTTGACCTTTGTTATTCACTATTTCTCTTGAGGCGTCACGAGGATGCTTATCTATTATAGCTATGTGAGTCGAGTTATTGCTTCTCGGAGACGTTAAGCAGCCATCTTGACGGCAGCGGCACGCAACATTTTCACTGTTGCGTGTATCATACACGCATATTCATATAGTTGATAAGAAAATGTATTCGAAAATAGGGTGCCTAATTTATAGTATAGATCTGCCCTGTGAGTAATTGTATGAAGAACAGTATGCAAATACATGCATACACTTATGGACATATTTTGAGGAACGCAAAAAAAAGGTAGAATAACATAAAATATTTTTGTCTTATTTCGTCGTTCTCTTAATGAGGTCGGAATCCAAATGTTGGGTTAGCCAGTACACTCGCCAGACCTAAATTCGATAGAACATGTTTGGACTGAACTGGAAAAACAAATTAATCCAGCACCAGCTAACCCAAGGGAACTTAAAATTGCATTGGTGGATGAATGGAACTTAATGCTACAAAGTTCATTGGCAATTTAATAAACAGTATGCCCAGACAGATGCAGGTAGATTTGGTAGCAAGAGGAGGCAATATTAAATATCTACTGATTGTGTCATCCATTATAAAAGAAAAAAAAAACAGTCTTTAGAACAATATTTAATTTTCATTATTTTTGGTCAAAACTTTTACCCCCTCTTTTTTTGTTAAGCCCATTTTTTGACCATAATTCAATAATGTTAATTTATATAGTTGATATTATTCAACAAATTTAAAAATTATAATCATCAATAAATCTAATTTCATAATAATCACCATCAAGCAAGACACAAACTCAAGAAAGTGACATTTAAATTTTGAAACCGTTTGTCATTAAAGCCCCCTTCATGTTAAAAGGTTCCGCTTTTTAAAATTTTAACCTTATTTTCTGTTAACTAAAATGTACTTACATTTCTTGAAATAAGGAGAATTTGATTTTTATTTTTTAGTTAAGTATATTAAGTTTTTATAACTAAGTGAATAAGTAGAGTTGAATTATTTATTATTTTTTAGTTAAATTTATTTAAGTTTTCATAATTTTGTAGGAAAAAGCTAAGTAGAACTGGGTATATAAAAATTTAAATATTTGTTATTTTTTATTTAATACTTTATTGTACATAAAACACGACATACAAGAATTAAAAGGAAAAAAGATTTACAAGGGCGAGCTTAAATTTTTTTTTGTTAACTTTTATCATTCTTCCAGGAATGGGTAGATCATTTTTTTTCAAATAATATGACCCATTTATTTAATTTCGACCCAGAAGCACATTTTTTTAATTTCGTCTTTTTTGCGTTTATTTCAAATTTATTAATAATGATAAAAAGAAGAGGCCATTTCAGAAATAAGTAGTTCCATGGTACTACTTCAGGGGTATTGGGACAAATGAGTATATGGGTTGTGAAAAAAAATTAAATTAATTTGGACCAAACCTATTACCACTAGAGTAAAGTCAGGCTTAGAATTAGCTAATTAGGCCAGGGTTAGTTGAAAGTAGTTTGTCTTTAAATCAACTACATATGCGAAACGCAATCGTGGAGTACCCCTTCAATTTTAGGGTCACATTTAGTATTATGTTTACATTACGTGCTATGAATTTTAATACATTAAGAAGGGTAGGTGTATTTGCATTCATAATTACGAGGATGGGTTATTAAATTGCCAGAACATAGATTCAAAATTTAATTTTAAGCTAAATACAGTGAAAATTTATAATAGAAATGTAAACGTGTGATTTATAGGAGCGCATGTCGGGGGTGTCATTCCATATCTAAATCACCGGGACAAATATTATATGTATGTACAATTTATAACCACTAAACAAACATATGAACTGTAAATTGACCGTATAAAAACAATACATGGCTAATGTTCAAGTAAAAAAAAAAAGTTAAGTTTACATTTTTTGAATATTTTCGTTAAATTAAAAATTCAACCATAAAAATAAATGTGTGCAAATCTTAAACTGAATAGCTGGAACATGTGTCGTAAAGCAAATGGATCATTGACCTTTTTAAAAATAAAGAGATTAATGACCTCTTTAAATGTATAGGAATCAATAATCGTTTTTGAAGTAATTCGATCAATAACCTTTTTAAAACAGCATCTTTTGTTGTGCGGTTCATTGGCATTTGTCCACGTAACACAGATAGTTCAGACATTTGTTATTTTATCAAATAATTCTTCTGATTTTGTATGAAAAAAAAAGTATGTTAGGAATAGTTCTATAAAATAAAATATATTTCTTTTGGGATAAACTATAAGTGGGCATTTTTTTACACTGATATGAAGACACCTGTATAATGTAGGCCACATAAATCTGTTTACTATAAAAAAGGTATTTTAGTGTTATTTTAAGAATTATGTAAGTGGTATTTTATTTATGTAAGCTTTTTGAATTCTATGGAACTCAGGAATAGTGTTCAAAGTGTAGTGTTTCACGTGCACTGTGGTGAAAAAAAAACTTTTCTAACAAGCCTACATATAAATTATAGAACATGTGCCCCCTATTTGAAAATAAATACATAAATAACTTTATTTTCACACGGAGTGGTAATTAATATGTTGCAAGGTCAAAAATATTATTAAAAGATTTAATATAGTTTATCGTTGCTTACTCGTGTACACCCACATCTGTGTAAATAGGTAGTTAAAATTACATGGCTTCATTTTACGACGTCTTTCTGATATATTTACTAAAGTCGCGTTGGTGTGTATATCGGATTAAGCTAATCGTAAACTTCAGCGCACATAAGTCTAATATAAAATTAAATTAGGAGCAAAACAAACGATTACAGAGTGTTAACGCTAAAATATTTTAATATTATATTATATTAAAGTACTTTTTATTATTATATAATATATTATTAATGTTACGCAGAGACAATTCGAAAATTAAAAAGCATCAATTTCGTGGCTACGTTCACCGTGACACCTACGGGTTTATTCATGAACAAAAAATGTTGGTTTAATTTGCAATTGTGGATTGCAATTTTGAAATTGCGGAAAGCAAGATGGGCGTTCTGCAAGTACGTACGCATATAACTTTGCCATATTATAATCTTGTTGATTTATTGCAAAATATATAAGTGTAAGGGACAGTGTTTTTAACAGGCGTAATCAGTCCATGAAACTATCCAACTATCCTCAAGGATGTGGACAGTTAGAAATTTTACTTAGCTAAGATCCACGACAAAACTTACGTTACGTACGTAACGCTTGACTCCATTAATCATGTCCTCAAGGAATATAATTAGTTCAGTGGTGAAGTACCGTTTTTGGAGTCGACGGTCGCGGGTTCCTCCACCAATCCACCTTGGACAAGTGTCGTGAATTAATGTCCATTCTTCCACAAATAGAAAGAACTTAGCAGAGCAGTCGGACATCACATCCAGATCTTTAATTTAAAAAAACGCAGTTGGCTTCAGAAGCTTTATCTATATTTCAGAGATAAAATCACTTAAGCCACTCTCTGCAAACCCGTTTACCACGTGAAAGTCCCTTTAACATCAGTTTAGCCATTTCTAACAATTTTGAAATGAATATTCGTAAATAAGTAAACTTAAAGTATATAAGTTAAATTTTATATATTATATAATTATAAAATATAAATTTTATGATAAGAAATAATACTAAAAAGCAGTCTACTAAAACTTCAAACATTATACATTTTGAGTAGAAACCAACGTTTTGAACAAACCTGTTGGTAAATGCGATTCAATTTAATCAAATAACAAAACAAGGCCTATTTCTGGGATATAAGATGAACTTTTGAAAAGTATTAAGAAAATTGCATGTAATAATTAAGAAATATCATCATATCATATTATCCTTCTCGGGATTATTAAGCAAGGTCTGCTTTAAAATAAAAAAAAACATTATTTAAAATTTCGTTATAAAATTCCCATCACTTGATTCCTATATTTTAATAGTAATAACAATAAATAAAGTTCGAAATGTTTGAATGGACTTATAAGTTATTTACGTTTTCTTTCCTTTACAGGCAAATTGCAGAGTGAAAGAATATCTTCTACGGGATGCCACCTAAGTAAGCTAAGTGATATTTAAAAAATTATACTTTTAAAACTAACATTTCTTGATTTCCCTTAATAAAAAAATCAATTAATTATGTTAATAAGTTTTTTATATCTTGTATAATAATGATATATTTTTGTTCTAATAATAGTAAAGAATTTATTAGCCTTACGAAATTAATTAAGCTTTTGCAATGTTCGCATAACTTTTTCAATTTAATTCTTTATATGGAATATTTTCTGCTTTTGTTGTATTATTCATCTCTTATAACCGATTACATCCTTTTAGAATATTTAGTATTAGACGGAGAGCCAATAACTACGGTGCAGAATTGCGAAAAAATAAATTAGAAAAATTATATTATGTGCATACTAACCAGTATACACACAACACTACTTTACAACAATGTACAAGATATTGCGCCTCAACATGAGGCATTCTCAAGTACAATAGGCTCTACGACATAACCGTTGCGACTATAATGTTATATAATGCTAAAGTATTAAACATATTAGCATTGTCTGAATAATCTTATATATAAAGTACATTTTATTTTTTGCATTTTTTTTTACATTTTTTTAATTTCCCCATGCTACAAATATTTTTCAATATACCACAAAGCAAAAATTAAAATGTTATTCTAATGGGAGCTATAATTATCACGGTAACTTGAAAGTAACGAAACCACCAAGACGATAACCGAAAAATATCTACACATATCTATATTATAATCTATAATAAAATTGGTTTTAATGTGTAAAATTGTAATGATTACATTGATAAATAATAAAACCAACTTTTTAAAACCCCGATGTATTTATAAAGATAATCCTTTGTGTGTGATTGACCTTGCCCCCTCTTACTCTTATTATGTCAGGTTTTGTTAACCTAGTATAGATAAATTTGATTTGGAAAAATTCCAGAAATCATAAAGACGGGTTTACTGAATTCTTTTTTTACTTTTATGATATTCATACAAAATCGTTTATAACATTGATTTGGGATGTCCTTACTATAATTTATTTATTTAACGTAAAACGAAGAATGTATTGTTTTATGTTTTATCATATAAAAAATATTGTCGGCCTAATTATCAGAATTTGTAAGTCCATGTTAGTAAATTTCACAGGAACAACAAAAAACTGATTTTTTTTCATAGCTTGAAAGAAATTAATAAAATCATTCTTCCTTTGGTCATAAAAACAGATAATTTTTGAGGTAAATATGCAGTAGTATTCTTCTAATTCTAGGATTATGTATAATTTCAAAGCGCATTTGTTCGTAAATTCTAATAATTAGGCCGACAGTATAACCTTTCTTAATTAAGTTTTTTTTAAAATAAGTTTTTATTATACAAATAATGTCACAATTAAGCACTTATACATAAACAAAAAACAACACCACCAAAGCTTATACAACATTATTTGAGAGGAGTGGAGGCTGAACACTATGTAACAGAAAAGCAAAGATTATTATTATTTTTATAAATAGATTACAGTAGTGCATGGTGTTGACTTTTTACTCCGTAATTTTTGTGTAAAAATATTTTTAAGGTACTGACTGATAGGTGCTGACAATTAACACAGCCGTGACCGGTGCCCCAGCGAGATATGCTCCGAATGGCTACGAGCAAAACTGAATCAATTTAACTGACGGTTATGTTCAGCACTGGATAGTTACGAGACCCTTTTTGATGTACTTACTAGTATGTGCATCTTTATTTTATAATACTACTCTACAAACACCATTCGGAAAGATAATAATTTTATCATTGTTTTATATCATATATTCTCCAATATCTACGTAGTTTCGCTTGTAATATAAATTCGATATTGTAATAATAACTTGAATTTAAAATTACGTGGTAAATGAAATGGAAAAATCAATTTTAAGTTTAGAAATAAAATTAATAAATTATTATTTTGTTTGAATTTTCGCTTATAATTTATATGGTATCAAAAATTTAAGCTTGTGTGAAGAAATTGATAAGAGTGGATGAAGCAAAGAAAGTGTGCCGGGATCGTAGCAGATGAAGGGCTGTGATCTCTACCTTCTCCTACGGGAAACAGGCGTGATGTATGTATGTATGAAGGGGTTTTATTTCTCAATTACAGAAAATCTCACAAAATAAAATTGTAGTGCGAAATTTTTGAAATCATAAATCTCAATTGCCGAAAGAAAAGCGTGCCATATTCAAGATTTTGCTCTAACTCGAAAAAATTGACTGAAAGAGATCATTATTAATAATAAGACTTTATATACACATAACGTTATTATGTTGTTTTTAGTGTACAATAAAAACGTATCTACCTACCTACATATCTCTCTACATTAAAATTTTACGGACGGTGAAATTATCTTGTTAAGTCTATGTGAGGAATTCGTTGGCAAGTTGCAAACCAATTTCCTGCGGCACAAAGCAATCTTTGGAATGGTTGTGTGTAATCTCTGATAGTCACTGCTTGCCACGTCTCGCTGATCGATTCTCCAATTACATCTGACGGTATCTTTCTGCAGAACAGCGCTAACGAACTGTGAACTGTTTGTTAATTTCCTATAACCTCCACTAGGCGATGATTGGGACATTTGATGCTGTTTTAGTGAACTTCTGAATAATGGTAGAGTTAATCTCTTTTTACGAATGTAGAAAGAGTTTGATTGCGAAGCTTTTACATTTACGCATACATTTAACGTTCTTTGACATTTTTACGACTTTATATTATTGTAAAAAAGAATATCAATGTTTTAATATTACATGAAGGTGCTTGTGCTAGAAAGTTATGATTCCTAAAAATAGTCTAATGTAAGATACAAACTCTCGATCAAAAATCAAAATAGAAACTGAGCTATTGTTATTTAAAATTTAATAAATTAAATAAATGATCCAGATTACTTATTTATTTCTTCAATTTATTCAGCGTTATTAAAAAAATTCAGAGCTCCATCTCCCATTCCAGATCAACAGATTTTGAATGGGAGGTGGAACTCATTTATAGATCACATAAATAATAATTTTAAGTATTGTAGGCCTATAAACCCAATAAGGGTTTAGCACAATATGAAAGGGTCTGTGCTTTTCGGGCAGGTATGTTTATAAATCTGTTTCAACATCCACACGATCTCAACCCACAGAAAATTATTTTTAAAAATAGTACTTTCTTTTAACGCTTTTATTAGTGCACTCCATCTCCTTACTTCCTTTTATATTTTATACATGTACTTTGATAATATTTTTCAAAATATTTACATATATCTATTAATTATAACCTATTTTATGAGTGAATAATTTGATTAAAATAAAACGGATGGTGGATTTTTTTAGAACATTCTTTTTTATAGCAGCACACACAAACGAGCATCGGGTAACCAGGTCACTCACTGTGAACGGTTTGATCGCCGGTGATCGGTAAGTGATCACTGTCGCTCATAGGCATCCGCAGCGCCGGAGGCGTCTGAGATGCGTTGTTGGCCTTTTGTGAACACATACGCCTGTCTATAGAGACATATGTGAGAGCTCCTACATATGTTGTATTAACGTGGAATTACATATTATTATTATTGTTACTAGGAAGCAGCATTTAAAGGAGCGATATATGTGTATATGTGTATATATGTATATATAAATATATATATATATATATATATATATATATATATATATATATATATATATATATATATATATATATATATATATATATATATATATATATATATATATATATACATATGTTTTACCGTTTTAATTACGTCATATAAGATTTATACGCGCTTCAATTTTATTGCATGGACCGAGATAAAATTTTAGCGCTCTTATATTAAAAATAAGTACGAGTAAATACATGATATTCCTCACAACCTAATTCCTCTTTCTTTCATTACCTCACTAAGCTGTATTAGGTTTTTTCTTTACATATGTTTCACTGTTGTATACAATCCTTCCCGATTTCTGGAGGAATGGACATTAGCCCACGATGTTTATTTAAAAACATCTAGACTTGAAATAAATAACTGTAGACCATACTCGTACAAATGCATATTTGTCACGATGCGCCATCAATCAACAAGGCAACAATTGACTTCGAAACCTACCTACACGTTCGTTACTTTACCATTTAGGTAGGAAAGTTATTTTATAGATGCATCCATTATAGCACATATTCTTTTTATAAGATATAAATACAAAAATATAAAGTGCATTTTTAAAAGAATAAAAAAATTACGGTTATGGTTAGAATTTTAAATTAAAATAACAAAGACAGTTGGAGTTGTTTGTTGTGAGACACACGAAACAATACAGTCTGCTATTGTCTCTTGTATAAATATAGCTATGTATGTCCTTTCTTCCAACCCCTAAGAGATTGAAGTGTTTCTGAGAAGTTATGAAATATGCAACATTGTTAGAATGTGGTAGAGCACTGTTGCCGTTGTACTAATTAATTAAATATAACTTTTGTTATTTTCTTTCAAATGATAGAAAGAAATAAAAACTCTTTTCTGTTATGCGACGTCGTGTCGACGCGTGTTTCTGCGACGTCGACGACAAAAAGTTGATTTGTCGTCGACGTCGGAATTAACGTCGTCATATCCATTTCCTCTTTAATATTTTCGTTTTTTAAAAACTATTATTACCATTATATCATATATATGACGATAGGACACAGCTGGACATAGTTTTCATCAAGGCGCCTCTAAAAACTATGAACCTGGAAAATTTAAGATGGGTGCTCCTTTCCGTTATTCTAAAATGTTGGTATACCTTTTTAAATTTTTCTCTCTCTAATCTCTCCAACAAATTGTTTTAGCTTTATTTTTAATCATTTGCTATTAATAAAGTAAGTATTAAATCAAATAATTACAACAAAACAAAATGAAAAAATTTATAGAATCAAATTTAATCACGTATTGGATTATTCTAGCTACTCAATCACGTCTTTGGAGAGTATTTACCAAGTTTAACTATAGTTTTGTAATTGTGAATCCATTCTTTCTCGCAATCAGATACATTGAGGCGAAAGTAATTAGATTAGCAAAGGGACTTCGAGCCGTTGGCACTTCGATACAAATGGAATTATACGTACGCTTCGCGTGGAAGTTTATTTTTATATCGTACAAATAATGTTTACATGAAAGTTAAAATTGAATTGAAATTCTATGAATACTTTATTGGTATGGGTCCACATGATGATTACATCATCATGGACATAAATTCAAGAAAGAATCTGATAGAAGGCTTAAGTCCGGCTGGAAAATATTTTAGAAGCTTCATCGTCATTCTTCTTATTGTCAATACCTAAATGTGTATGTGCAGATTTGCTTTGGTGGATATTTTTATAAAATTCTATTACCATATTATAAGGTAATCCAAATAAAAAAATCAATGAATTCAAATTCTTACGAAAATCAAATATTACTTTACGTAAAACATCCGATACTAGATAGATGGACTCTCATCGGTTGCCTTCGTAGAGTCTACATAACCGACACCTCGCGTAGACTCGAAACTCGTGCCATGTATGTACGTCGTTGAAATTTTTTTTATGAATATTATGGTTATGGTGTTTGTGCAGCCAAATACTTTATTTTTAGCTAAAAACTTTTGTGAATGTTCTGGTATATTATGCACCAAAATAAAACTATATCAAAGTATATTTTAACGTTTTTGTAGCAAAAATAAATGCAACATTGTTTTTACGTATTTCAAGGCTTGAAAAAAGTAAAGTATTATTATTAGAATTAGTTTAAACATTACTGATAAGACGTTTTCAACGAATGGATTTGATGAATACAATTTGATACCGTCAACATGCTTTAATTATTAGAGAAAAGTTGAAGATACAAAGCAAACAAGTCGGACGATCACAAGCAAGAAGATTCCGATCACTTCTTACTCTTCAGCTAAATTTTATATAACACTAAAAGACTAACTGGTTTACTGGTACTCTTTAAATTGTGCGTTGTTTGATGGAGGAAAGCAAGCAAGAATGTCAAGTCTTCTTGTCGTCCATATCTCAGAGCCTGAAGACAAAAGTCTTCGAATAATGTGTCCTACCTATATGACGCCGAAACGTATAACACTGACAGACCGTCTGTTTCATAAGCCCAGAGTCGCTCAGAGAGCAATGGAGAGAGCTATGCTTGGAATTTCTCTGGTAGATATAATTCGGAATGAAGAAATCCGCAGAAAAAGTCAAAGTCAGCGATATAGTCTTTCAAATTAGTAAACTAAAGTGGCAATGAGTTGCTCACGTTTGTCCTTTCAGAGATTCAGAGTGGTAGAGCCACGCTGCCAACGAATACTTTGTCAAAAATGGCATATTATAGTAGCCTAGCTAACGCGTTTCGTCCGGTGAGCGGTTAAGTCCCGGAGGCCCAACCCCCTTCCCCCTTCGATAATGACCTTTCCTTAAAGGCCGGCAACTCTTCTACACAGCCTATGGTACTGTGGATGTTTATAGACGGCGTTGCATTGCATTTCATCAAGTCACATGCCTGTTCGTTTGCCTCCCTATCCCCATAAAAAGAAATTAGGATCTTGGCTAGGTATCTAGGGTAGCACTATAATTACAAATAACATGAATGACACTTAGATTTAATATTTAAGAGCAATACTTTTAACTTTAATCCTTAAATGGTAATTGAATTCCTTAGCTTAGATAGCGAACTTTACCGCCATTGTGTCTTTGGGTCATCAATAATGTTAATAATATAAATACTTAATGTTTATATATATACATAAACATTTGTATGTGTGTGTATGTTAGGTTTATTTGTACATAAAAAACTACGCGTGACCTCAATCTCCTTGTTTTATTACACTATCAGCATACTTTACACGTTACATTAATTAATACAAATAAGTTTCGTACCTTAACATAATTAGCTTAGTCACGCGAATTCATGAAAACTTTATATTGTAAGAATCAGTCGGCAACTCTTACTTGACGAATTATATAAAACTTTTTCTATTACAATCATTTCTTTCCGTGAGAACAGTATCAACGTAGTCATGTTTATTATTGAATAAAAGTAATTACTTAAAAACAGCATTTTTATCGTATCTTATTCCGATTTACGGGGAAATAATGCTTTGAGTGTTATTTATTGCGTCCTAAATATGTCATTACTGGAGGCCTGAATACGGTTAAGCGTTGGTGGACGTTATAGATTCTCTCAAGATATCATCCTTTATTATGTAGTTAGTCATAAATCAAATAGAAAAGTACTAAATAAAAATAGAGCTTTATAACAGTGATAAATATATAAGTATAACATTTTATCTAACTTTACTAAATTAAGGTGTTACTATTTTTACAAAAAATATATATAAATACATTGTTTCTTTGGATGGCATATGGATAAGTTGCTAGTAGTTATTAGGTTTTATTAAACTGATATCGATGTTCATTACTAATTATATTAATAATCCCTCACTCATTTGATAAAAAATCTTTTAACACTTATTACTTATTTAAAAAAAAGCCGTTTTCTTCGTTAGAGTACTTATAGTATAAAATTAATTTTATTTATTAAATTTTAAATTTATACTCCAACTAGTTGCATCATACTTACTATATGCATATTATCCTTTCTATTCGAATAAAAGGTATATTAGTGGTAAATAAAAGGTGAATTTAGTACCTAAAAAATAAAGTACTTATTTGGTGTTTTTAAGAAGACCCTTGCCACGGATGCTGCATTTATCTTTTTCTAGGGCTTATAAATTTTGCCAAAGGGCTGCTAATTTTGTTGTTAAAGTAGTTTTTATCTACGCTGTAAAATTCTTAGTTTTGTCATGAAAGTCCCGAAACAATTACTTTACACGTTTCCAAAATTAGAGCGCTTTAGTGTTGTGTAAAGCGGACACAGGCAAAAATATGAAATATTTGTTTTAAGTTTTGTAGTTGGAGTAATAAGTACAAGGGCTTAGAAAAGGTCATTTATTTTATAATAATAACAGAAATATGTTTAGAGCATATTATACGGTTTGGGTTCGAAAACGTTCATATGTTGTGAATGTTGTTTTCGTTAAATCTCTTTTAATAATTTTCAGTACAAGTTTACTTCTTACATATGTACATTGCTTCTCTTTGTACTATTAACTATATATACTTCTGAATTACGGGTTATACTATAGTTAGTTACTACCCTATTTCTGGGTATGAAGATACCTTCACACATATGAAGGTCTGCTTCTTCATGCATATAAATATTTTTAGTAAATTGACAAGAATTTGTCCTTCTGTCCCAACACTCGGCGAACTCGTTAACATACGTATGCTATGCCCGGTTAAATGGCATGAAAAAAAATTGTACGGTTATTGCTTTTTTCCGGTTAATATCTTACAAACTTTTTTTAACCTTGCACCTTTGTTATTTAATTTTTATTTAGGATGATTTATGCTGTTATTTTTTTCTGATTCAGGTTTAAATGTATTCGAACATTAAAACCTGAATGAGAAAAAAATAATTTATTTAGGTATATGGTATATTTTGTTGACAAAGATCTTGTTTATTACATCAACTGAGCTAATTACGCTTTTATTAGTGAACACGTTCACATACACTTTTCGTGGGTTTGTTGTTAGAAGGTTATCAGGCAACTCGAACTAACTTCTTGCTATTTTTGTTATCCGATGAGGCTCGAATATGTCTACATGGTGAGGTTCGACGTCGGCGAGTGTTACAAAGACCAGAGGAACGCTATACGCTACGGTGGAGGATCAGTTGTTTTGGGCGGGCGTAACTTCCAGCTATCGTACCGAGATAGTATTAATTGAAAATGGCTCACCAAATGCGTAAAGGTACATAACAGAAAGTTTTGTCAACATGCACAACCTGCACTGATTGTAATTGGTGAAGATGCCATTTACATGGATGTTAATGCTCGAGCCCACCGTTTTGGCGACGTATGAAAATACTTATATGCAAGAGGTCGATACTCATCGTTTGGACTGGTCAGCGCAGAGCCCCGACCTTAACCCATTGAGCACATCTGGGACCTCCTAAAAAGGCGAGTACGACCAGTCCAACCACCTACACATAACATCAGGGAGATTAAACGTGTGATCTCGGCTGAGTGGGAACACATTCCACAGGACACCATCAAAAGCCTGATGGAAAGCATGGCAATACGATTATATGCCGTAATTAATTTTATTTATTTTAATGTCTTTTTTTTATTAAAGTACCTAAAAGTACCTAAAAGTACCCGTTTCACTATACCCATAAAAATGTCCATTTTTACACGGATTTCTATTTACATTGACTACTATGCTGCTTCTAGTATATGTATACTATAGAATTAAAAAAGAAATTTCTAGTCATCTAAGCTAATGACATACTAAAAATATTACTATTATCCATAGAAAAGTCAGTGACTGTAAGGTGCCCGTTTTTTTTGCAAAGGAGTTTATATGGACGAACTAAATGGATCCGTCGCGAAGCTACCGCTTTCGCAGGCAATGGTTGCCTTTTCGATTCCCACATTGAGATAAATATATGTAAGACCTTATTCCAAGTCTGAGTGTCTCGTCAATCCCTCTTGGATAAGTCTGGTGCGTTAAAGTTCCTCGATAAATGGAATTGTAAAAGTATAAATATGGATTACACTACATTTAAAAATGAGCGTTCACCTAATTTCATTGTTAAATGATTGTTTTATAAATAATTTAATGCTTTATAACTATAAGCGACTTATGTATTTCGATCTCTGTGTCTATACGTTTACACAGTTTATGTAGAGTTGACATTATAAAACAAATAAATTTGTACGCCATAAGTGGCAATTTTATCGAGCCTTTTAACGTCATTTTTCATCTTGTTACACCTCACATTATACAAAAAAGAATTATTATTATTATTAAAAAATATCAAATTTAAAATAAAACGTGTAGAATACTAGCACTCACGTATATTAGTAACGTAATTACCTTTATATAAATAAGACTTAAGAATCAATTCGCGTGAAATTAACACTATTATGGAGTGTCGTTTATCTATGTAAAAGAGTCAAGTGAAAAATATTATTGCTCCCGGTCGCCGAGTAGAGGGGAATAAAATTTTATTTTTATGTAATTGAAACGAGGTATGAACAGGAAAGTGAGTAATAAACTGCCACTTTCGTGCAGAAATGTTCATGTACTGAATGGCAATCTTAAAGTATGTAAGGGTACATATAAAACTAATGGCAGTTTTTCATTTCATTCTTTTCATTCTTCCATATTTATTTATGCCTGTTCTAAAAAAGGTGATGATAAAATGATTTATGGTCTGTATTGATTTAATTCGAAGATGTTAATGTTGGTAGCCTATTGGATTTAACAGCTTTATCGAATTCAGCTGTGGTCTGTAGGATTTAAGTAATTATGTATATACTAATTAATAAAATTCTATACGACTCCTAAGAAAGTACCTACAAATTTATACATACTTATACAGGTATGTATAAAATTAGAACGTATAATTACTGACCAAAATAATGTTTTCGTTAATAATTGGCTCAGTGGCGAAATTATCGCCTGTGGTTGCGGGTTCGATTCCGGCATTAAGATTAATATACGTATGTATGATCTACAGATATTTAATTCGAGTCTAAGTGCCACGCCAATCGGCTTTGAACATGCGTGGTGGATCTATTGCGCCAGAAATATGGAGGCTTTTGTTCAGCAGTGAGGCATATACGGATTGTGATACAATATGTTTTTCAGTAATTGTGCATTTTATGCCGAGCACTGTTCAATTTTATTACCGCATATGTTATATTGTATTACGCGGTTATCTAGTTTTTTACATATTTAAGTTATATTTTTATTCTATACTAACATTGTTTCTGCTGTTGTTTTTCTCATATAAAAAAATATATGAAAATAAATGATTGAAATGAAAGATTAAGAATTTTGATTACTGATTTAATATTTATGCAATTATTAAATATTCGGGGCGAAGATACTAAAGACACGTCAAAACAAGAGGTCGTAAGGAAGGTCTGGAAATCCTGGCGCGACGCCAGCAGTCTCTGAATACTGTTACTATTTGATACCATGCCTTTGTTATAGCTGAAACGATTGGTTGCTCTGCATTAATTCGCATTTTACCCTATTTGCGTCAAACGTCATTGTATTGTGAATAGGGCAGCATAATGAAGTAAAGTGGAACATCATTTTAAAATTTGTTCGACTGAACTAAATAAATACTCTTACTAGATTTGAGTATAAGGAATAAATACATATATTCTAATAGCGCGGTTGTGAAGGCGCAGTGTATGCTTCCAGAGTAAGGGTCGCAGGTTCGATTCCCGTATCAGGAATACTTGTACAGCCTACTAGTGCTTATTCTAGGTTTGGTTGTTTTACCTTGTCAACTGTGTTTATAATAGTAACCCCAACACAGCATTACATTTAATCTCACCAAACAGAATTACAATAAACTCTTCCAATAATAAAGAAGAACCTATGTATTAACCATATTTTAACAGTTCTAACATATGTCATTTTAACACCAAAGCAGTGATACAAAATAAATGCTGGTAATTTTTCATGATTTTTTTATTTATTAAATAAAATTCTAACGGAAGTATACTCAGTAAAGTATACAACCTTTGACGTAAAACGTAAATGAAATCAAACGGACAAAAATTTCTTATGAAATGAGTAACTCTGTGTTCAGAATATCTTTTCAAATATCATTTTCATATTATATTATATTATTTTTATATTATATTATATTCATTTTTATATTATATTATTTTGGTGTAACAAGTGACTCTGATAGAAACTAAAGATGGCCGTGTCTTGAAGGCCCTCTTCAAGATTATAAAAATAACAAGTGGTGCGAGGATATATCATAATAATTTTAAATAGTTAACTAATTCAAGCTTTATTTTGCAGATATTCGTTAGGTATATAAATGGATGGTTATTTTTGTTGTGGCTAGCGAAATAAAACAAAATCGTATTCCGTTTCTTATCGGTATATGTAGACTGTTTTTTCCTTTCTACTTTTAATACGTTGCAACCATAGACGTAGATTTTTTTTGCAACTACATTTATGTAGATCAGTATTAAAACTACATAAGTAAATTATATCTCAACTGTGACCTAAAACTTGATATATAAAGTTTATGTATATTGGGATAGTCTAATAGAATAAAGAAACATATTTATTAGTATTAGTTAATATATAGAATTAATATAATATTAGAAAAAAAGAATGCAAAAGCAGACCTGAGTAGACTCCTTTTCAGACTTCGTTGACAGTTTTCAGTTAAGTGTATATAATAAGAATTAACTAATGTAAACTTAGCTTATAAACTTATATTATAAAAAACACGTTGCTTTGCTGAGTTTAACCTAAAGTTGACCTCATATTGATGGAACGCACTACTTTTCTTGGCTCTCCTCGTTGGATAAAACTATTTATGCTAGTATGTCTATGCCCATATTAAAAACTGACTTCAATATATGTATTGTTATACTAAATAAAGTTATTACAGTTATATATTCGTTACCTTACAACATTGTTAATAAGTTTTACTTGTTATTAAATATTTAGTTTTGAATAATAGTAACTACTAATAAAAATACATACTTAATAAGATAAAAATATTAAACGTCTATGAGTAAATTAATGTGTTTCGTTTCACTGAAATTTAAAAAAGTCAATATTTGAAATATTTTTTAGTTATTTTTTAGTTTATTACTAATATTTTCAGCACCGAAGAATTGTGATGGGACTTGAAATTTTTACTGAAAAATAAAAATTAATATCTGATTAATGTCTTTTACGATAAAAATTTTGAAAAATATATGTAATAGTTCTCTATTATCATATTTAACTAAACGTTCTCTTTCATAATCGATCATTTTCAATTCAAGGTTAGGTAAGGTACACTGCAAACGTCCGAATAGATGGAAGAGAATAAATCTTGGTTAATCGAAAATCGTTACGAAGCTATTTAAAAGCAGATTGAGGTGTGTATTGGCTCCAACAAACGGCCAGTTGGCGCCCTAGGGAATACTCACAACGATTCATAATAAAAAGCTCGTTTTGCCTTAATATTACTTGGGTTTTACTTTAAGTTTGTAATATTGTTTGTTAAAGCTAAGGATTTTTCAATAATTATATTTATTTTTAAACTGAAGGTAATTAACGAGAAGCGTGATTAAATTTCTTATAAAAAGCTTTTCAAGCAAAATCTTTTATATTTATATTAAATTATAGCTAAAAAGACTTACTCGAATGACAAGCCCATAGTGCAAGTTGCTGACCGTTCGAATGCAAACAGTCACTAACACATTTTTAATCATGGTTCGTTTGCAGATAAAATTCTATAAAAGTAAAAAACGTAACAAAAAATGCACTACAACTTTATAGCATGTGGTTGCACCGCTTTACATCCCGTTACATTAACATACATCTACGTATATTATATTTATTTCCTTGAAATATTGGAGTCGTAGTAATGCGCGTAGCGAGTTACGCGTTCGATTTAAGATCTTATAAAAGTAGATCGTAAATAATTGAAAATTCACCGTAACTCTAAAATTATTCAATAATAACTTTAACACTGGATAATAACTCTGCAAGGCACGTGAAACGTTTAAATTTTGAGCTGAGCCTTTTGGTTGTTTGACGTAATGACTTTAAAACAAAATATCATCACCTAATATTTAGAATTTCCTAAATTTTATTTAGAAAAATATTTTTTATAGATGTAACAACTGCTATGGAACTCCTTGTTAGTATGATAAAGTTTATAACAATGAGGAATATACAGAAATAAATAAAAATGTTTTGGAACAAATTTTTATTTATTCAATCGTCAAATGCAATCATGTACATTATTATAAAGATGTTTATAATAAGCGAGTCCTTACACTTGACGCATTTGTTTTTCCTGAGTTTGTATGTTTTTGTATGTAATATATTGTAATAGTATCGATGATATCAATCATATTTAGGCAGTCATAAATGTAAATGTAAACGTCAATTTCATCCCAAGTGATACAAGTTAATGGTCAAATTTTTAGCACTTTAACTGCTAATTAGCGAATGTACTTTATATTGAAATCAGAAACAGTAAGCGTGAACGTTGAAAATAGCTCGTAAAGGAACCTTTGGCCTTGTCCCGTTTTGGTTACACACATTAAGTGGAATGGTTTACTAAGGGATTACGTTGTATTATTTTTACCTAGCAGTTAGTTTGAAAATCGTCAGGTTCTATGATAACTAGTTTTTGGTTTTCTTAGCCAAGGGCTCGGGGTTCTAATTCCGCTTGCAGCTAAAAGATGTGAATTTAGAGAAAATATGTTTCACCAACTAACTATGTAGGCGTAATCTTTCCTCTCTTTTTCTTCGATTTAGTCGTTATAACTATATTATTTAGGTGTTTCATGATATTTTAAAGTGGTGAATAAAATATAATAAAGACAAATGTCAATAATTCATCTGACACCACAGTTGTCACTTTTTTATTTCTGTTTTGATCAGTATAGAAAACAAATATTAGATTACAAATTAATAAGAAAGAAACTGTTACATACTTTAAAACTGAGGATAACAGTACGTACACTTTCGTAGGATTTGAAACCATGATTCCGAAGAAAATCCATTTCACCGAAATTTTTACTTTAATTTTTACGGTAACCTGGTGCTAACTACCGCTGTTCATGAACATCCGCAATACTTAGGGCACTGGTAATGTGTAACTTACTTAGGGGTCATGATGTTAATAATGGTGGGGGAAAACAGATTTAATGGGAGGAAGCAGAAAGGAATTAGGTCTCCTATTCCAGCACTCACCGTACGAAGAGCGGTAGTACAATAAAATGTTACCGTTTGACACATATATTCTGTGAGGGTATTGTACTTCTTCGGTCGAGGCCCATTAAGGCTTATCCTTGTGACCTAAGAGATCCGTTGCCTAGCTTTAAACCACTTCAGCATTAGTTGTTCCTCAGCATTGTTGTCGTGTTAATCTTAGTTAGTTGGTTAATGTAGCAAAACATATTTGTTATTTTAGTAAACAGTAAGAACAACAAGTGAGCCTTAGAGAGTCATTGGAAAACAAAATATCTTATAATTGAAGATTGGAAAACTAATTTTTGTATAGAAAAAAACATTTTAGTATCGATCAGAAGTTGAGCCCAGAACTTTACTTATAAAGGTACGGGTAATAATTAAAGCAAAGCGGTCGTCAAATTAGATAAAATAATTTTTAAATATACACCTTAAACTTACACAATTAAGGCGCTCGACAAAAATATGTACTCGTACGTATGCAATTTCATTTCTTTTTAGTTTAGTAGTAGTAGTAAGTTTGTTTCATTTGCAAATTTGGTATTTTCCGGGTAAGTTTCGCTGTGGATAGTTGTTACGGCCGTTTATATCGCTGGTTCTACACGTGTAGAGAATTGGAATAAGTTATTTTGGATACGTTGTTACATGAAGCCGTATGTTGAGCATTGATTGTATTATGATTCCCTACTGAATTTCACGCACGAAAAGGCTTGAGAAAGGTAGAATCAGGAATAATTGATGACATATACCTTGGAGCGAAGGTGAATTGAATATATGGTATTCATGTATATAACTCACATATATATTTGTTATGTATATACGTACAAACTTTAGATAGGAACTTTGCTTTATGCAAATTTAACAATCGGAACTTTTTTTTATAAAATGTGTATAATTAAACATTACTTAGGTAAATAAGTTATTTTTTATATAATTTAATATATACTATTAGATTATATTAAGGTTTTTATTGCATTACGAGTAAGAAAAATGGGACATTATTAAAATATTGTTAAATTCCTTTATCAACAAGATTCCTCCGTATCTGCGTATTCATTCATAAAGCCTAGCTGTCGCTTAGTACTTGAACTGTCATGTTGTTAAATTAACCAATGCAGTATTATGTGCCATCTAGAATATAATTTATACATATAACAGTAACGTTTATATGTATAAATTGAAATTTTAAAAACTGTTAAAATGTTTAAATAAAAATTACAATATTTAAACATGTTAATTTTCTATCCGGTGGATGTTAGATTATTTGACGTTTAGGAAATAAATTTTTATATTTTACTATAAAAGAAGGTGGGCAACCATACAACTCCACGTAGTGATTAATTTTATTTCGCACTATTGAATATTTTTTTTTTGCGATTGTATTAGTTTTTCTTTTCTTTTCTTTGATGGAAATTAGTTAAAACTATTATGACATGACAGTGTCATAATAGTTTTAACTAATTGTCAGAGGAAAATGGAATAATATCAAATTTCATGAAATATTTATTTAGCTTGTCCCGTTACGTCTTGATAAACCACAACATTGTATGGTTTTTTTCAGTCAACTTAAAAAGTCATGATACATGCATTTATTTCATATCACTTCACTTATAAGCCTTAATCAAACTATATTGTATAGTAGGCCACCACAATTAAACAATATATAAGACTGATAATAATATAAGATTAAAATGAAATTAAAATACAACGTCACTGATGTAAGTTGGCGGGAATATTCCGTATTAGTTTTTTGCTACGAAGCAGTAAAAGTCACGTTCAGAATAAATAGCGTGTAACGCATATTTATAGTCTTTAATTTACTACGGTTACTAAAATGGAGGAAAAACATAAAAATAAAGAAGTGTGTTATATTTACAAATAAAATTTTACACGGTAATTTCCGACTCTTACTTTATCAAGAAATTTAGATACTTTAAAAAATATAAAAGTTTGGATTCCGTTACCGTTGCGAAATGTAAAGTTAATTTTATCAGAAATAAGTCCCTGTGGGCAGGCAATGAAGCTTTAAAGTTCCACCAGGGACCGGAGGAAGTTGCAAAATTACAAAACGTCTTTTAGTGACAGTTACAAAAACAAGGTCGCTATACAATGGCCTGACCCAAATGTAAATTTTGAACTTCCATGAATCTTTATGACGATTTTCATTTCAAGGAAACTCAAAACTTCATTTTGATAAAGTCTTTTTACTGGATATTTCTGATACTGTTTGTATACTTGAAAATAAAACTGAAGTTAACCTTTAACGTGCTGTTGCGTGCAATATCACATTCTGCCAACAAAGAGCTATGTTCCCTTCTGTGTCAATGGAAGCGTGCAAATGTCGAACGAGTTTAGCTTCACACCCTGATGGCACGTCGTGTTCGTTTTTTAGTGCTGTCGTTAATAGTTCTAGTATTTTTGTGTATATGTTTTTGAAGCATTACAACTATTAAAATAACTGGTTTTTAACATTTAAGATTCAATAGTTTCAGAAATGGGTAAAACATTGGGAAAGGGTTATATCGGTCCATTGTTTAAAATCTTGGTTATAAATTTGAAAAGGAGATATTTATAATTATTATAAAAATATGTAGGATAAAATATTTGTGAATATATTGAGCCTTACGTTAATAAGGCGTAGTACATGAAGTACGCATATTAATAAAGATATGAAGATCAAATACTGTCCTACATAAATTTTTGTAGTTTGTTAATGTGTTAAATTAACGTGCATATATATGAATCACTTAAAATGAACATCATTCATCATCATTTTAATGATTATAGAAATAAAGTTATTTTTTTCCTTAAAAACGTATTGATGTTATGATTATTTATTTTCACGATACTCTAAAACTAAAAATTTCTTTTTTATTTATGGTTTCTTATTTTTATTCACATTCCTGTAATATGTACTAGTTATTTAAGTCGTATTTAACGTTTTCAATTAAAGGAGCAATTAACCTAACTTAACATAGATTCATTAAATCATAAAATAGCTTGTAGATTTACACGCATATATGTACGTACACATACCATTGCAACCCATTTCGCCCAAACCGTTCAACTATTTAAATGGGATAAGGGTGCTTTGTTGAAGCGATAAAGGATTTCTTTCCATTTATGAAACAATGTCATCATATTGATCCGAAATATTTACTCTACAAGATGTGTTATATTCTAGATTCGATGATGTTAGTGTCGGTATTCTTTTACTGCTTCATCGGATCTAGCTATAGGTTACGAAGATTTTATGATGTGCGAACTTAAGTAGGTAGGAATATAAAAAATGATACTTAAGTTATCATTTTTTATATTCCTACTGATCTAGCAGTCCATTTCATAAAACATTTTTTCATTATGTAACTATTGTGGTATTCAAGGTGACAAATTCTCTATTGTAAAGTTGTTTATAAATGATAAAAAAATTACTTAATGTACTATTTTTAATAAATAAATCAGCAAACTGAAAAGAAAAAAAATAGCATAATTTATACTAGAAGGTGAACTGGCGTGAAAGACTAATAATTTAAATAGAATTCATAACGTAACGAATCAATACATCATGGTATCATGATGGTAGCTGTATAGCTATAGTCAATTTAAACATAACTATTACATGTATTGAAAATAAAAGCTGAATTGTTGTTCTAATAAACGAAACAACATTTTGCGTTTGTTTCCCTAATCTACATACACCAGACACAAAATAAAACAAAATCAAAATGTCTTTCATTCAAATGACAATCATGTCGGCGTTCGAACGTCAAAATTCCAATTTAAATAAAAGTGTGACGTACTTAATTTGCATCAACCCCCCCCATTTTTTATTTATTTTTCACTTTGTCACGGGAACAACTTTAGTTATGTGGAAAAGATTTGATTCACATATCTTGCGCCTTGTATCTATTTTGTACATAGTTTGTGATAAATTTTTCACAACGCTTCCGCGACTTCTGCGGTGTCGCGGTTGTCCATGAGCGGCGTTGATTGCTTTCCATCAGGCGACACGCTTGCTCGTTTGCCCTCCTATCTAATAAAAAAAAACAATTTCATAACGACCAACTTTTAATTCATCCAATTTCTTCTTGTTTAATCGATTTCTGTTTTCAATACAAACAGAATTTCCTACTTTCAATTCACATTCTATACTGTTTTTGTCGAAATGTTTTTATTATAATTGTGTGATTTTATACTATTTTCCTACGCGACTTTCCTATCTTGCTTTAAATTATGTTACTTCTTATTTTAATTCATCTGATATGGTATAAATATTTGAGCATTCAATAAATATTTTGGAGAAAATTCCTGTGATAGGATTTTCATTATATCTCTCGGTACATTCATGAGCAGTCGTTATCCAGGCTTTTTTTTCTTTGTTTTTGTTTATTTTACAGCTTATCTTCATAACTAATGTTTAGTTCAGTCTCTTATTTAAGGATGTATGTTATTCTCATAGTTTAGGAAACTACTGGTGGTTAGAGCAATTATTAATGGACAATAACTTTTGAATGAAATTATGAGTAACATAGGTCATCAGTGTTATATTTATGTATTTATGTACTAAGTATTAAGTAGTTAATATAGGAGTTTAGAGAACTTGCTTGATTGAACATTAGTGGTATAAATTATGAAGGAATAAAGTAAAACGATTAAATATTCAATTGCAAATTGATAGAACTTTTGTTTGTTTACAGGCCCCGCACCGGTGTGGTAGGCGCGCTGCTTAGACTCGCTCGACCCCTCCTGTGACTAGCCAGGCTTCGCGCACACGGCACGGCCGGCGGATTGTAAGAAATCATCAAAATATTAAAGAATAATTGAATGATCTGCGTTTACTCCGGAATGATAAACTTTAAATAACATAATAGTGATTTGATATTATTTTTTTACAATATAATATCGCGTTGCTGCACACAGGGCGTCCTCTGTTTTTGATCTCCATTTTTGGGGAAATGGACATTAACTAACAACGTTCCTCCAAAGCGGATGGGCGGGTTTACCTAGACTTTAGGCAGGATAAATAATTTCAGGCAACATATTTTTTTCGATGCAGAAATTGAATGGCTTAATTGACTTAGTCGTTTCCGTTATTAAATTAGGCCGTATATTTTATTATTGTTAATTTTCATTGTTAACTCAACTCATTATTAATTCAAATCTAAAACCATCAAGACAAAAACAAAATTATAGGCATTAAAATTATAATGGAATTTAATAATAAAATAGTGTTTTTATAACAACTAAGATGTTTAATAATCTCGTTATATCTTATTGTTTAAATAGATTTCATTTAATAAGGTAAAAGTAAATGTTAAACAGTCTGGGTTTGGGATACAATCCTTTGCAGATGTGAATTAGCAATAGGCTCTTGAAGCGCCGCATTGTAACGAACGGCATATGTTGGGGTGTTGCAGGGGCGTGGGGCGCGGCGTGTGGCGGCGGCGGGGGCGCGGGCGCGGGCGACGCCAGGATGCGACGCCCGCCACCATGACGTTGCCGCCGCCCGCGCGCCCCGCGCACTACCCCGCCGCGCATCGCGCAATGCGCTATTATCGCATCTGGATCTACGCATGCAACGGGGCACTGCTACTGGGCGCGCTCGCTTTCTGCGCGGCCGCCGGCCGGGCGCTCGCCGACTACCGCCGCGCTTTAGTGCCTGGTCTAGGCGCAGCACAGCCGGGTTTCCTCTACGGATACGCAGCTCTGCCTGCGCAAGCTGGACTCCTGCAGCTGTTAGGCTGCCTCGCTGCGTTGCGACTTTCCGAACGCATGTTGAACGCTTATTGGCTCGCTCTACTGGCTCTCTTGGTCGGAGACGCCGCAATCGGTGTATACTGGGCTTTCAGATTCGAGCGGGTGTGTAGAGAGCTAAAGCCACAATTGCGCATACGTCTCGCTAAAGACTACGAGTCCGATATGGAGTTTTCAGAGGCATGGGATCGTTTGCAGCGGGAACAGCGGTGTTGCGGTGTAACGGGCCCTTCTGATTTCGCAGCGTTTAACCGCACGTCCTTGCCACCGAGTTGTTGCCGCATTCCAGCGCACACGCCCGCCGTCACGACTGCTTCATTTGCCGTCGTATCTGCTACGTCCCCTGCACCGTACACACCGGTTCATTGTGCACCACATACAGCCGCCTGTGCCGAAAGACTGCTCAGTTGGCTTCGACGAACGGCGGATGCGTTATTCGTCTTAGGATATTGCGTCATCGCGTTTTTAAAATTGTGCTTCCTCGGTATTTTAAGATACGAAATAAAGGAGATGATACAAAAAATAAGAATATTACGAAGTGAGCTAGGGGTCAACGAATTACTTGACGGTAGTCCCATCCATGGTGGGCCACTGTCACAAACAGTGGTCGTGAATGCGGTGAATGTAAACGGGGGAGTGCGTACGCACGGAGGTAGCCCTGAACGAGGGGGAGAAAGAGAGGCGCTACTCGGGCGAACTTCCGAGTTGTGTTCACGTCGGAGTATACACGACGAAACTCTTGGCTTGAAAACCATTAACGGAAACAACAACTGCGAAATGCGAGAGCTTGCCCGGGGTGAGTACAGGCCATTGGCGGCGGATAACGCAGCAACTCGGATCTGACTAAGATGTTACTTGGAGCGGTTGTTCGGTCGGCGATGGCGATCGTTTCCCGCAGCTGGATTCGAGGTGGAGCCTTCACTGGCGCGCGGCACCCCCGTGTGTATCCGTCGCACAGGCGCCCGTGTGCGACTCGACCACCGCCGGCACACTCGCTCCGAATTCGAATTGTAAACACGTCGTACATTCGACGTCAGGCCCAGCTACCCTTTGTGGTATTCATCGCTGTCAATTTCATATATTGATTTGTGTCTATTTAATATTACTGTTATTAGAGCGATTTTAATGCAAAACTATATTACTGTTGTTAACTTTATAGACGTGAAAAAAGCTGTAAAACAATTGGTGGTGTGTTAAAGTGAATACGATTCCACGAGCAAAGCTTGTGTTTAGTTCCTATGTTTGGCAGTAGGTGATTTGTATTTATATAAAATGTTTAAAAATATTTATGTTTTTTTAATAAATAACGTTTTACTTCATAATGTAATAAAATGTATGATTTAGACCATTGTTTGAGTGGAAACTTGTAGACATAGCAGTACAATGCTGAAAAAGAGTTTGCTTGTAAGATGAAACAGATTTAGGGAATCATCATTCCATGTATTCTATTATGGTTAGATATAAGGGACCCGCTTTTTACTGTAACATTAACCCATAGACGTACAAAACCATAAATATAGACAAGTATTGCTTGAAGCGTTGATTTTCGATTTATTTATATTTACTAACAGCTTGTCATTGCAAGTACGACCAATATTATAATTAGTATAGATAAATTTTCACTTATTTCTTATTCAAAATAACTATATTAGACTAAACCATATAAAGTAAACCACAATAATTAACGACGTCTATAAAATATAGTCATCAATCATTTACTGTTATCAATGATTAAATATCACGTCAACACTTTTACCTAAACCAAATAGTTTGAGGTGCTTTATGGTAAAAAAAATGAGCTTCAACAGATGGAAACAGGTTTTAAAATAATTATCTATTCAATAAATATAAAATAAAAGAAATAGCCTGTGGTGGCGTTTACATCGAGGTATTAGTATTGCCGACAAATTGTATAACTTTTATTAAAAAAAATTTTCTCCAAGCATCGTTTAAAGTCACTTAAGATTTTATAAACATTTTTCGTTATACATTTTTGCAAGTTTTTATTGTTTCACTAATTAAATACCAAAATATGTTAAATATGTGAATCCGATGAGTGGGCTTTGTTTAAAAATGTCTGGCTATTATATATTTTTTTTTATATTTTTATTATGGTATAGATATGTATACTTATCGGCTGTATTGGTTTGTCATGTATTTAATGCATTAAAAATAGTTTACACGTGTTTTCTAGATTTTATTTATAAGTGGTAATTGTAAATAACATTAAAAATAATTCGTATAAATAAACACATGTAGTATGCGAGTTAGAGTGCATGGACAGACAAATAGTACTGATATGAGCTTATACGACGTAGTGCCTACATACATATATTTGCTTACAAACAGTTTTAAAGTAAGAAATACATACATTTAGTTTTCTGTCGATAGCCGGAAGTTTTAGTAAGATATTTACCTCAAAAATTGTTAGAGTGATGATGTTATAATATTGAAAGGAATTAGAAGAATAAAAAGCTCCCAAAGTGATATCTACTGCGGTATTAGGGAAATTTAAAATTTTTGTGGCTGTGTCAATAAGGTTTGGAAGCCATTATTGTCTATTAAAATTGTCTCTTTTAAATTAAATTAAACTATTATAGCATATGAAAGTGAATTACTAAAGCATGGCAGACCTATTAATATTGCTGAGGAGACAAAGTGTTGAACATATGAGTATGTAAGCCTCTACTTCTAAGGCGATAACGACACGGCCATATATCTTCGTACACATACTATGAATTTTAAATATTGATAATATGCAAAATTCATATAATGTTGGTCTTTAATCAATAAATAAAAAATACAGTAATATACAATTTGTGAACAAAACTATAAATATTAAAAAAAATCGGCATTTTAAAACCGACCATATATTTTATAGTGTACTTAAAGGCAATTATAAGTAAAAACGAAAGCGTTTTTACTTACAATTGTATGTTACACCCAATACTGTATTTAACAACTTAGATACATACATATTTGTACTTATTGTGTAACTTTTAGGTGTAATGATATAACTTAATTACTATGTTCGCTTAGAGTAGGTATAATATGTGAAATTATCCAGAAAAATAGTTTTTTAATATTGTTGTCACATGAATGTACCAATCATATTAATATTTGTACCTTTGTTCGGAAAGTTGGATGATTTGTAGCTAGGATCCAATCTAATCGTTTCTTCCAAAAATTATAAAATAACATGTGCCTTGGCTTATAAATTGTATATTTCTCATTATGTTGGTTTAAAGAATCTGTATTAAATACAATTACATAAAAAATATAAAGCTCGTCTCGAGAAATCTTTTAATTTAATCTTGAAATTATTTATTGAATATCATGTACACTCTAAGGTTATTCATTTAGTTTAAGTAAATGTTTAGAAAAAGATTTTAGTGAATTTAATCGTTTTATATGATTTGTGAATTATAAAATTATTAAAATGATTTATAAATAAATGAAGTTATAAATTATTAAAAGGATTTATTTATATATAATTCATTAAAATATAAATAAATACTTAAATATGATTTAATTACAATTGTTTAATAATTTTTATGAAGTAAATCATGTCTTTCTTCTACTTATTTTTAGGGCAGATGTAAACTAAAAAATGTTCAAACTACAACTAAGTCCTATAAGCAGCATTAGTTTTGACCCTTTGATGTACCTAATCTATATTTTGTGTTCAATGTAATTTATATGTGTATTAGGTGTTTGATACTTGTATTTCGTATTTGAAGTGGAGTTGATACAACTTTCCGAAGGTACGCACTAGGCGACTGAGAGCTAATATTATCGTAATAAATGCATTCAATAAAGAGTTTGTTAAATGTTTACTTTTTATTTTATAACTTTACATAATTCCAGAATTTTTTAGGGAAGCGATAAACAAACAAGTTATCTGATAGTAAGCGATAATTTCTGCCCTCACATCTGCAGGACTAAGGTTAAGCCAACTCATTTGTTCTACCATGGCTATACCATTAATATTTAACTGTTTTCTGATATCTTACAACCGTAAACAGCAGCAAAAAAAAATCGATCTTTTAAAAGCCAAAGGTCCAAATAAAGGCTTCTCAAAGTATAAGTCACTTTATTTAGCCTAATTTTTGCCTTCACGCATTTAGTTTCTACTCAGCGCTCTGCGCTCCATCTGGCCGGGGGTTTCCTACACCATACTGCGTTTGCAAAGACGCGGTCTCCAAAATGCATCTACTCCAGCAGTTGTCCGTTCTCTGACATTCATGTCTCTGACATGGATGTCCAGCCCATTACAACTTCGGTTTGCTAAATCGTAAAGTTATATAGATGACTTTGGTGGATTTCTTCATTTCGAATCAACTGCATCGCAGAAACTTTGTGCATAGCCTCGTTTGACTTTGAGCTTGTGAAGCAGGCAGGCCGTCAGTGTTCATGTTTGTGTAGCATAGTACATAAGACGCACAAGCTCAGAGGACGGGGAGGGGTCTTAACTAAACTTTCTAATGCTGCCCAGCACTGAATCCTTTTATCAGCTTTTTTTCCCAAGTTATCTTCCTTTAATCCCATAACTATATCCGATGCACAACTTAAACAAATATTTAAAATATATTTATAATATAAAATTGTTTTTACGAAATTTGCGTTTGTTACTTACCTGAACTTTATCTTCCTTTATCCGGTAAATCCTGTCGACATTTGCTCCACCAATTACAAGAACAGGGTTTTCTGTATTCTTCAAACCTGCGTTGCATGATGTATGTAACTTCCGTGATGAACTAGTATTAAAAATTCTGTTGTCTTTCGATGATCCAAAAGTAGGAAAGCTGGTGAGGTTATTGTTATTGTTCTTCAGTTTTCGAAATTCCACTGCGATATCTGCGCCAACTTTAGCATTGTTCTTTATAAGAGCAATGTCTGGGAATCGTTTGGGAAATGGAATTAGTTACGTATAAATTTCATCATTTCTCGACGTGGGTAGCACACACACACACACACACACACACAAATATATATATATATATATATATATATATATATATATATATATATATATATATATATATATATATATATATATACATACAAAAAAGGATACTAGCAGCAAGCGAAGCTCCTCCAGTCGCCTTGGAAACAGCAGCCAATAAAAATGGAGTTATTTCTTTTCCTCGAATACTTTTCTTTTTTGCGTCTATTAGCGCTTCTTGTATTGCAGTTTCTATTTTATTTTCTAAAACAAAAAGAAAAATTTGCTCACTCAGAATATAACTATCTGGACTCACAAACAGGCATGAAAGATTGTTGTGAATAGTCAATAATATTATCTTGTCAAAATATTGCATAACAATAAGCTAAAAACACATAAGAATCATTTATGCGATGTTATTTTAGGAGCACTTTACTTAGTAACACTATTACATTCTACAGTCAGCCAATAAGTACATCTATGACGACCAATCGTACGGAGATGGTGGCCTTATTATTTCGCAGACACGTGCGTACAAATCCAGTTTTAACGTTTTGATTTTACTATATACATAGAAGATTTTTGTTATTATTATATAATTTTTGAATGCAAGGTCTGCATATAAAATGATAATTTGTGTAATCTGTGATATGTTTTTTTCTTTAACATACATTTCAAAATCAAACATTTTAGGACCATTGATCTATTCAGTCTTTTATTTATGTTTGAAATTCTCAGAGTTCGTAAAGTTGTTAATCAGAGTACTAGTAAGTATAATAACAATCTTTATATGTTTCCTTGCTGGCCACAGGTTTCTACCATAGCCAAGCCATAAACAATGGTTTGCCACATTTTTTCTTAAATTATTAGAAAATGGAAGATCACCAGTAAAATTTGTAAAAAGCACAAATTTCACAGACCATAAATGTTTTACTGCTGGGTATATACCTCCCCATTTCTGGAGGAATAGATATTTTTAATATTTTTAATGGAGTCAGGCGTTACTTTGCGGAAATCCATCACTATATGGACAGTCAAAAGTTTTTACTTAGCTAAGATCCGCGACAAGCAAAACAATAACAGAAAATTAATAATGTGTGTTTTTCCGTTGGGTTTAGTGGATTTATTTGGAACTTAAACCAAAAACTTACCGAAAATCGGCCATCAACTCTCCACCCACCAACCACTATACACAACGCCAAACACACACTATCACTTTTCCATCTTGTACACGACACGTGTTTCGCCCCAACACGAGGCATCTTCAGGTATAGTAGACTCTACGGAAGACAACCGAAAAGTGACCCGCCATTACAACGGGCGCCTTATATAAACAACCCCCACCCACAATGTAAGAAAAACAACATGTGGGCGATACAGGTGTGTCAAAACTTACGTCACCACTTATTATTTAGTAAATAAACAATTCATTTTATTGTATTAAACGAATTTCAAACTTTTTTAAGAGAATATATTCAAAAGAGGGGAATATATTCTCTCAAAAAAGTTTGAAATTCGTTTAATACAATAAAATGAATTGTTTATTTACTAAATAATAAGTGGTGACGTAAGTTTTGACACACCTGTATCGCCCACATGTTGTTTTTCTTACATTGTGGGTGGGGGTTGTTTATATAAGGCGCCCGTTGTAATGGCGGGTCACTTTTCGGTTGTCTTCCGTAGAGTCTACTATACCTGAAGATGCCTCGTGTTGGGGCGAAACACGTGTCGTGTACAAGATGGAAAAGTGATAGTGTGTGTTTGGCGTTGTGTATAGTGGTTGGTGGGTGGAGAGTTGATGGCCGATTTTCGATAAGTTTTTGGTTTAAGTTCCAAATAAATCCACTAAACCCAACGGAAAAACACACATTATTAATTTTCTGTTATTGTTTTGCTTGTCGCGGATCTTAGCTAAGTAAAAACTTTTGACTGTCCATATAGGAATAGATATTTACCAATCACGCTTGTATGTAGTGGATTGGCAGGGCACCCAGACTCGAATTAAATACTTGCAGGTCATACATATTTATATGTGTATATGTATCCCGATTCGAGATTCGAACCATCGACTATTGACTCTGAAAGCAGCAGCCTGTTTGCACCAATTTGGTTCATCACGTTTCGTGAAGCTAAAATTGATTATTTTAATGTTACCTCCTAAAAGGGTAGAAAAATATATATAAACGTTGTATAGTTACCATCCATAGCGTGTTCTTTGGGTATGGGCACAGCAATAACAATGCCCGAGTTGAGCTGCAGTTGACGAGCAGCTAGCAAAATGCGCGCTGCGTTTCGGGCATTCGACGCATGATGTGGAGCCCTGTGTCCCGATTTTGAAGTGTAGAATGCCGGAAAGTCATCCGATTCACCGAATGCGCATACTGATACTCCTTGTGTTTCCTGTTGAAAATTTTTGTACTGCTGAGATTTGGATTCCATTTTTTTTATGGGATAGGAGGGCAAACGAGAAAACGTGTCGCCTTCGTCGCTTCTATAGTAAAAATAAAACGGGAACAACGGCGGGTGACGGGCGACAGTTGACACAAGACACACAATACATACACAATTTAAGCACACGCACCCACTATACTACACATACACCCACGCCTCATCACGACGGTACATGGACAAACTTAGTTTAAGTTTATGTATGCTGTATAATGTAAAAAGAAAAAAATATATAATAAGTAATATTAAAAAAAAATCAACGCCGCCCATAGGCAACCGCGAAACCGCAGGAATCGTTGAAACGTTGCGCCGGCCTTTTAGGTATGTGTAGGCTTGATATTTGAAAAAAAAATGTGTTGGTGTAATCTCAATATAAAGTTCACTCATCGGGGATCGTAGATTGATTTTTAATACTCAAGTAGACGCTACTTTCCATCTACTAGTATTTGCGGCGGTTATGAATTTGTTTTTCGGATGTATTGTAGTAAGCAATATATATTCTGTTTTTCGGATGTATTGTAGTAAGCAATATTAAGACAGTAAGTGTAATAATAAAACTTCTTTCAAATTGGCAGAGAACCTCCAGATCCCCTTCATCATCAGGTAAAGGAACAAGATGTGTCGCACAGTCCGTTTTTCGGCTAAATGTTCTGTTGGAGAGAGAGATAAGATCTGCGTAAATCGTCGCTCCATGTAGCCAGGCAAAAAAGGTTTTTGTTTTTTTCCTGATCATTTTTATGATCTGGTTCTTTGAAATAAAAAAAATCATTACTTTGGTTAGTTAAATGACCTTATGCTTAGTATTGATAATACCAAATACTCCAAAGTTCTTCTAATGTCTAGGATGGATTTGACCCCGCTGCATACGACCATCGTCCGACTACGACCCAACTCGGTGAGATCGGCTGAGACGTCCATCGTCTTCTGGCCTTCCCGGTGCACTCCACCTGGATATTAATGTGCAAATTTTTAGTGAGGCTATTTTAAAAGGAATTTAATGTTAAAAATAATATATTTTATCTATTATAGAAGCATTTTAAGGTAATGCGATGCGTATATAGTAGCATGTTCTAAACAAAAATATGAAAAAATTTAGTGATACATCTAATGATACTGTGAAGAACGCAATTTCAAAACTGGCCTATAATCATTTCAATACTTTCTATGTTTAGATTAAAAGTTTCAATTGCACAAGTAAACATTTCTTTGCAGGCCATATATGAATATCCTACTGTTGGGCACGAGCCTCCTCATTTCTGGAGGAATAGACATTAACCCAGTACGCTTGTCCAAGGTAGATCGATGGGCGTAAAGACTTGGAATAAATACCTACGTGCCGCGAATCGAACTCGCAATCATTAACTCTGAAAACGATAGTTTCAACACTGATCCAATTATCGTCGTGAAATAAACGTAAACATTTAGAATGAGTAAATAATAACCATAAAAATGACTCCTTTGCGGAAAAATATTTAAAGTAATATTTTTATACAATTTCGTTACAGTACGAGTACATCATGACGAAACGCATGCAACAGTCTAAGCAGAAATATGTAGGTATATTATCATTAAATCAATGCGAATATAATTTACATATAAAGCGGTGCGGAGGGCTCGGGGCTATGAATATGAAACATTAGAAACGGGCGACAGCTGCTACCTATAGACTGAATAATTTTATTGTTAGCAGCCAGTTACATAAGCACCTGGATACAATATCCACGATTAATGGCGGTACGCTCATGGGTAATATTAAAAATAATTTTAAGCTTTCAGTATAACTAAAAGGATAAAGAGCCGTGGTAGCTGAATGGAAAGATAAATTGTATGGAACGCAATTAGTCAGAATCAATTGGAGGTGCCCATAGCTTTGAAAATATCAACTACTCATAATTTTATGTATGGATTTATTATCATATATACAGTGAAACTTGTTGGATAGCTAAGATCTCAAGAGACTTAGGATTTTTTGTCACCCATACAAGTTTTTGTTTTACCCAGTTTCGCAAACACAGGGCTCCACTTAGAGAGTCCAGCATCTAGTTTCTACTCATAACTTTGAGTAGATTCTCACTCCAACTGGCCGTGAGGCGACTGCCACTATTTTTTCCAAGACGCGGTATCCATTCCAGCACTCGTCTAGTACAATGGTTGTCGTTTCTCGAATAAACATGAATAGCCTATTGCCGTTTCAGTTTGCTAAATCAAAGCGTTATGTCGGTGACTTTAGTCCGAGACGATTTTTTTTATTTTTAATTATATCCATTATAGCAATTCCGACTATTACTTTTCGCTCTCTGAGTGCCTTTGAGTTAAAAGGAAGAATTATGTATTTGGAAAAATTATATAGCAGAGAAAGAAACAGATTAAATTGAGAGATTATATTGAGTAAATAACAGTACTGGTAGTAATTATACTGTGTAGATACATACATACATATATGTACATATACGCTGCTATCGAATAGAAGGCGGCGAGTTGAGAGTGGAATGTGTTATTAATTTGATTGCTCGCTCGTGGAATCGTTGGCACACGAAACGTTTGCTGGATTGAATGCTTTCGCTAAAATTTACTCCCGTCAATATTCATGGACGTGCCAACCGAACCTCGTATCATGATACAGATAATTAAATTTTGTATGTCTTTATAAACTGTCTTTATGTAGAAGTAAAAAACTTATAGGTACATAATTTTTAAGGAGGAGGTAGAAAAACGAGCAAATGGATCATCTGATGGTAAATCAAAGCCGTGGATGGCCATCTGCTTCACCAGGGTATTGTTATTGCGTTGCTTTCCTTAGAGTAAAATATGAGTATGAGAGTAAAGGAAGGAAAATCTAGTTTGGCCTCCGGATCCTTGTACTCACCGTAAGAAACTTGGTAACGTAGAGAAATGCTGCCATTTAACGCCGATATTTTGTACGAGTGTGGTACTTTCCCGGTCGGGCTGGCTGTCTATGCATTCGTGCCGTAGCACGTCTCAATCATTTAAATTGTATGTATGCACATAGTTTTATATATTACCACTTTAGTGAAGAAAAATATGATCAGAAAAAAAATAGTTAAATTGTATTGGTATTATTTGTTATATTTGGAATTTACCTAATCCTCCAGTGACAAATATAGGTATATCGGCCAGGTCGGCCGCTATAATTGTCCCAGCGACCGTAGTGGCTCCGTCACGCTTCGCAGCTACCACGACGGCAAGGTCTCTCCGCGAGGCTTTCTCAACGTCCTTGGCCTGGGCTAAGTAACGCAATTGTTCTTCCGTCAATCCAATTGTCAGTTGACCTTTGAGGATCGCTATTGTAGCCGGTGTTGCACCCTTACAACGAAAGTAATCAAAAGTATAAGCGTTGAATTGTTGAACATTGTTTCATGTTGTTTAAATAGGTTTAAAAAATGGAATATAGATTTATATAATAAATAAATAAAATGCTATGTATTTATAGCTACATATTAGGATTTCTTTTTATCCCAGGGGAAATCCTTTATGGATACACTTCAGTCTGGGGTAGGCTGGAGTGTTATGTCGGACTCCTTCTACCGACTAAAACCCCTTGGGTGTTTCTACGCGTCACTTATATCGGGGTCACGGGGATGCTTCCCTCTGCATTCCCATTAGGATTCCCTATCCTGTACCATAAAAAACACAAATTATAAGGAGAAACACCCAAAGTCAATAAATACTTGCATGCAATACGAATATAATAATTATGATGCAGAAGTGGTATCCAATCTCAAAAAACGAATGTTTTATGACGAAAAATATACAATTAGTGAAATCGAAAGTAGGTAAAGCATACGATGATAGATGTTATTGAAATTTTTCCTTGTGGCGAGTTATACGGTAGTGGAATTCGGCGGCCGCGACTATTCCAAACAATTCCTCGGAGCACTCCCCTTTGTAATATTGATCGAAGATGCTGAGAGATGAGATATCTCTTCGCAGTTCTAAAGAATCTAGCCGTTCGGAGATATCTTGGTCATTGAAAAAACAAATAGCCCGACGTTGTATGTGGTCAAGAGGAAGGTGAGGTGCCAGGGATGAAAACAGTTTTCCACACGCGGCCTGACTTGTGCCTTATAAAGTTGGAGGCGATGAGGCGGCGTGAAATACTATCTCGCTCTATCGAGTACACTTAGCTTCTTAGAGGCCGGTTTGGCCTTATCTTCCAGGTGGCCGCGGAATTGAAAGATTTCGATATACTATCAAGGGAAAAGTTTTGAAAACAAGGAGATAAGACAAAGTGAGTCTTTATCGTCGTAGACGCGCCAGCTTGGTCTTTTTGGGGTTAAATTGGATTAAGTTGCGCTGACCCCAATCGGAGACGTGGTCCAATGAAGTGTGCATTTCAGACATAACTTTGTTCCGACACTCTTCGACTTGTTCCCGAGAAATGTCGGCATGGCCGGGGTAAAAGGTATCCCCGTGCCTGCATAGCAACGCATGTTATGTGATTTGCAACATATTTAGATCTTCAATATTGTTTTTTTTTTTTATATATTCACGCCTATCCCCCGCAGGGGTTGGTAGAGACCACAGAGCTCCATCCGCTGCCATTCATCGCAGCGAAACGACTCGTCATTGGTCGCTTTTCGCCCTCGTGAGAATCAGGACGTGACGGGTGGTAAATCACGTCACCGTCATTTTCGACAAATTAGGTATTTTAATTGCGTCTTAGTGAATCCCACAAGCCGCAAGGGAGGGTGGAGGTCAGCCCCAGCAGAGCCCTACATGCTGAGGTAAGGCACCATAGTCCCCGGGGGAGCCCGACCCCGGGACGATCGGCACGCTTGCGACTAGGCTCGCCCCTAGCCACGCATCCATTGGCACGGCAGACCGTGGACTGGCGGAGAGGAAGGGAAAGGATAGAGAAGAAAGGATGGGCAGGAAAGGAAATGCGGACTAGGGGGGGTTACCAGACTCGGAATAAACATTTATAAATCCATTAAATATTTATTCCGGTGCGGGAATCGAACCCGCGACCATTGACTCCGCGGGCGGAGGGCCCCGCCACTGAGCCAATCGGTCGTCAATATTGTTTAGAACTATAATTAAATTAATTTGACACAAGCGCCATTCCTCGAGCGTACATTTAAAATGTTATTGTCACTTACTTGTTGCCTTATTATATTTTCTACTTCCAGAGCTGTTTCTAAATTATTCGGATATGGCATTCCGTGTGTGATTATGGTAGACTCGAGAGCTACTATAGGTTTCTTCTCCATTATTGCATGGTGTACCTCTTGAGAATATAAGAGATCTGATCGTGTTGAGCAGCATCGATTAATGTGATTAGTTAGTGGAATAGTACACAATCTTCTCCAATTGATTTTGCGTAAAAACGCCATTTTATTTCCTGTAACAAAATAATTTTTATATTAGATAAAATAACCGTATTTTAATATATGTACGAATTTTTCAATGGGACGAGATAATATTTCCACACTTCTTTTACTCTTTGCAGACCATATACATATGTCCCAACACTGGGCACGGGCCTTCTATTTCTAGAAGAATGGGCAATTAATCCTCCTCGCTCGTCCAACTATCTATCTAGCTTTAATAGTTTGATAATAAATTATAATTAACTAGCCTTAATTAAAATTAATATGAACTGGCATAATAGAACAAATAAACACGCATATGCTTATATACGACAATAATTCCTGTTTACCTATGAAAGGTACAACTTGTGTATTTTCTTATACATATATTTGCTTCTAACTTCTTTTACAAATGGTACATTTCTACAAATATTTACAACATAAAAAGCTCTTTAAATTATTTTCTTCAAATTTCTCTAAAATATTTTATGTCGAAACTGACGACATACTTTATATCGATTTTATATAAAAACATTCGCGCTTTGTATTACTGATTCTCGAATGATACAATACATTTTCTGCTGAATATACAATAGTTTATAGGTTAAGATTTTTTGTTTAGAGTTTTTTGCTTAGAGTTATCTTTGTATAGCCTAATCAGTAAATATGAGTTTGTCCCCTATAAGTGGAAACAACAAATTAAAAAAATAATTTTTGTTCGAATCTCACGTAGATATACTCGAGATAGTTATAAAAGTTATTTGACAGAAATGTCGTAAAATAATTTACAGTTAATATTAATAATTCCATAGTTGACACTATAATATATGACCTCCAATATAAAATATTGATTCAGAATAGAAAAAAATCGAGATTGATTTTAAATGTATAACCATAACGAAAATTAAACATGTTCTATTCAAAATTATTGTTTTATAGCTTCCCTGATAAATAATAATATTAGAACCAGTATCAAATCATGGGTTCCCCGAAAACATTCATTAATCAAGTTAACCACTCAACCGAATTGTGTGGACATAGTGTCCACTGAAAATGGTCTCTTTGGATTAAATGACCAGTTCCAGGTAATTCACGATCGCTGCAATATTATTTTTGAATATCCAAACGTTACATGCTTAATAAAATTTTATTTTCCGTGAAGACCTTCAAACAATGGTCGCCTATATGGGAAATGCTTGATTTGATCTTTTACAATATCGGGGGTAGAAAAGTTATAAGAATATCACACAACTCGGGATGACTTGCAGTCACACGAGTAGGTATAGAAGATGATAAAATCACAATAAAGTAACCCCAAACAAAAGTACAGCCCAATAAGAGTTTATTTTATTTGCTACTAGGTGACTCAGTGAACTCCGTTTCACCTACAATTTATTTTCTTATCTTCTCCTGGTATTATAGTACTTACGTATGTAATACTTTTCAAAATCGCACAAAAGATACGAGTTTTGTGTAACAACACGTCCGTTAGACTGTAAAGCCGTCACGCACGCCATCTATTGAAAGTAATATGAAGTAAAAGGAAGAAAAATAATTTTTTATTTTTCAATTTTTTTTCATGTTTTCTCTATATTTTTTATTCTTAATTTTTTATTTTTTTTATTATAACGAATAAAATAAAAAAAAAATATTCAAATCGGTCGAACCATTCGGTTCGAAACTAAATATATGTATGGTGTAAAGATATTTATTCTGAGTTTGATAACCCCGCCAATCTGCATTGGACAACCGTGGTGGGTTAACGTCTATTCCTCTACAAATGGGGAGGCTCGTGATCAGCAGTGGGACATATATGGGCTGTGAAAAAAAATATTTACATTCCATTTACAATTAGACGAATTCATATTAATGACAAACAAAAATAATAATAATATATCCATAATTATTTGAACACTATAAACAGATCCTTTAATTTTTTTATGTATTGATTATGCTTTTTTTGATTTAATGTGAATAAAAATAAATATTACATTTTACATAAAACACATACAATAATACACATACATTTACATAAAACAATGATATAATATAATAAATATCAATATGTTTAAATTTGAAAACCCATTTGAAAACTTTTAAGATTCAGTAAATATTGAACTTATAGTAAATTTGAAGAAAAAAGTTTTAATAGCAATGAAAACCAGGTATTTAAATTAAAACAAAGTAACGGGATAACATTTGGCAACGGATAAATGGGACGTTTAACATCTATATGTTTGATCTTGTCAATTGCTAAGCGAGTTCACGTTATCCGCTACACGCACGTGTGACGCGTTCAACAGATAATATACATATATAAAACTGACAAATAAACATTATATAAAGTTAAAGGAGAAGCCACCTCAATGATGCAATAGAAGCTATTTTGTAAAATATTTATTTTATGTTATATGTTATTTAAAACAAAAATTTTATATGGTTTCAGTATCAAGGTAATTGATTGCCAGTGTTAAACATAACCTCAACTCTTCAATCACAATTGTTAACCTTAATATGAAAAGATACAAAGTTATAACAAAATTAAAAATACTTACCTATAGTTATTATTAGATTGCTTATATTATCTTTTATATCACTTCCTTTGTTAAAGATACTCGTATATTATGTGTGTTCAGCAAAAAGTACCGTTATAATAAAGCCGCTTATATCGCTTGTTTAGATCATACCGGAATAACTGACGAATCGTGCAGTGATATCGGATAAATGTATTTGTGTTGTTCCTTCAACATTGTAACGCAAAAATTGTATTAGACTGTTATTTATATTTGAAAATGCATTAAATCGTTATAATTAATTAAATCCAATTACTTTGTATTAAGATATTTATTTAGGTATGTGAAGTTTACGTAATTATTGATTATCTTTTAATAGTATTAATAAGTACTAATTTTTCGCTCATATTTTCTCGTACTTATCTATCTGATATTCGATCAAATTTTACGTTATTATTGTTTTTATTTGTAGTTCATTGAACTCTAAAATTAGAATTTGTTACCCTACTTTAAATTTGTCAATTAAAATATTATTGTACATAATCTTATTAATAAAAATATAATATATATATATATATATATATATTTAGAAATGGATATACTTGGTATATCCATTTCTAAAAAATATGTACATGACTTGTGATAATCGTGAATTTGAAAGGGTAGTAAAATAAAAAAAAAATATTAAAATAATGTATACTGCGTTATTATGACATAGTTTGGGGATTCGTCAGGTCAGATCAATCAGCACAGGACGCCCGGCAGAAACTCGATAATAGATATGGCTAGATGGCGTGTGTTAGTGGAGGAGGCCTATGTCCAGCAGTGGGTTGTTACAGGATGTTGTTGATGATGTTGTACGATAATATAAAAAATATATATAAAATTTTCGGAATTATATAAAATGGAAGAATTCTTAAAGTTCTACGATTGAATGAATTTATTTATATATAAATATACACATTCAAAAAGGGTAGCAAGCAATATTTAATTCATACTTTTTTATTATTCGTCCTAAATTCAATTAAAAAAGCTTCAAATAAATATTAAATTCAAGAATTTGTAACGAAACCAAGTCAAGCACTTAGGTAGTTAATAGCCTTTTTCACTAGTATCGTTCGTCTTAATAGGTGGGACTGCGCTCGTAGTTTCAAAAAGCCCTTTATCACTCGTGTACAGATTAAGCACTGAGGAATGCCGGTTAACGTTTGAGTACGCTCAAACAGAGCTGAATAGTGCTCAATTAAGCGGCTACATTCAACTGGTTATTTTCTCCGTCATTGGTTTCTTATTTAAATAAATTTTAAGTCTCTCTAAGATATTTGCTTTATCAAAGATTAATATATATATATATATATATATATATATATATATATATATATATATATATATATATATATATATATATATATATATATATATATATATATATATATATATATATATATATATATATTTATCTTAACAATAATACAAAAAAAAAGAAGTAAATGTTGACGAAGTCAAAGCCATAAATCAGAGACAACTTAAGACACAAATAATTCGAATAAGTATGTGTAAAAGTAGGTAACAATACAATATATGAAGTCCAATACAAAATATGTTTAGAATAAAAAAACTTCTAAAATTAAAAAACAAGACTTATGTATAATAAGTATGCATATGTGTGATATTAATTAAATTAAAAAGCATATGGCTACATTTATGTACGAGGTCCCTAGGGTCTTGTGTTATTGATCTTCACGAGCAGAGATGGCTGTGGACGGGGTTTACAGTCTACATACCCCGTCTGGAATAGTACGCTTGTTAAAATAATTTTATGTTAACAAGCGTACTATTAAAGTGATGCTATAATTGAAATAAGGATTTTATAAGAATTATGGATTTTTATAGACGGATAATACAATTAATTAAAAGAAAAAATCATTAATTAAAAATAAAAACCAAATTAGACTTTAACAAATATTGTTTACAGAAATTTGACTGCAGCATGGTTCTAACCGTAATAGAACCACGTGTCTGTTAATGGCAATGCATTTTTAATAACTCTGGTATTGCGGATGTTTATATGGGGTGAATATCATTCTTGTTTGCCTGCAGTGGTTTAAAAAATCAAAATGTATCATCAATCAGCCTCTAATAGTCCATGGCTGGACGTATTTCCGTAAGTTGGTAGGATTTCCGAATAGTCACGTGTGTGAAGACAAATTTCTCGCACGGATTAAGCTGCTGCCTGTAAGTGACCTATGATAAGTTATTAAATTCTCATTTCTCTATCATCTAGATGCATTATGTGCAGGTGAGATTGAGAGTTACGATTTCGCCTCTTTGTATTCTAATCAATGTGAATAATGCAATAATATTGCGTTTTAAGTATTCATTTTCATATAATTTTATTTAGTAATAAGAATAAGGCTCACCAGCCAGTGTTTCCTAAATTTAATATAATATCTCACAGACATAGGAAAAGATTATTGTAAAGGTTTCTAAACGGCGCCTTTAAAAGCTTCTAGGTTTTATAAATTGCTTTGTAAAATGTGCTTTCGCTTTCATATATGTATGGCTGGTTGGCATTCACTGTAGGTATGCGACTTTGTTGAGTTTTTCATAAAACGTTTCCTTTGACAATAATATATATATATATAGCATATATATAATATATATATATATAGTATATATATATCATATATTATATATTATATATATATAAAATATATATATATTATATATATATATATATATATATATATATATATAATTTTATAATATCATATTTTATTTAAAATAAGATATATGTATAAAGTATCTGAAATATATATATTTCTTATTTTTATTATAATTCGAAAACAAGCTTTATTCGTATGGAGCCTTGTAAGTTTACGTCGCCTTTACATGTTGTATTCTGCTAATCATAGATTGAGGCTGAAGAAGCTAAAATTATCTAAAATTATGAAGCATAGCTCCTTATAAAGTATCGTTATAAATTTGGGTTATTGACGGGCAACGGCGTTACTTAGGTGACTCCTCCCTACCCATCCATGGGATTTACTCCCATATGAAATAGGTTGGTTCTATTTTATGCAGGTAATTATAATAACAATTCTAAGGAGCTATAGACGGTGTTTCTTTAATAAGTAGGATTCGCCAGAGAATTAAAGTCACCATCATAGTTCCTGGAGTTAGTAATTAGAAGTAGTGATGGGCTGAATACCTTTGTCAGAGAACCAACAACAGCTAGACTAGACAAATATTGGCATGAAGACCGCGTGTTCACAAACGTAGTGTAGTACTGAATGCGTAAAACCAAAGATCTGAGTAGGTGGCTCAGGGTAGGCCCCGAAAAGCGCTATCTTGTGCCGCCTTAATATTGAGATTAACTGATAAATTTTATATAAAGAATACAAAGATAACAAATAACGATTTCTAGTACAAAGGAAACTACTACAATTGATGGTAAGTAATTATAGCCGGCCATGATCACCTGGAATAACAAGGGCACAGTAGATGCGTTGCCTACCTTAGGGTTAGATGTAAATAAAAAGAATATAAAAAAAGAGTCAGGGAAGAAGAAACTTAAGGAAGGGAAAAGGATTTGGGCCTCCCACTTTCATCGCTTCACGTGTTGTAAAAATATTACTCGAATAAGTCGATTCTTTTTCTTAACCTTTTTATTCTTCATATTGAATTATATGTTTTTTCACTTTATAAGTTAGCTTTCTTTTCAAAAAAAGTTGTATTATATGAAGTGTAGCAATTTTCATTTTTTACGTATCAAGAATATGAAAAAATAGAAACTAAAGGTTAGCTTTAAAACATAAATAAGCGTTAAAACAAATAAAAACTGTTATTTGTATAACAATATAGCAATAACCAGGTGGCTAGTATTGACATTGATACATTATTATGTCAGACAATGTGGAAGTTTGTTCAATCTTCCGTTCAATCATGTGCCAGATGTCGTCCGATGATGAATCGACTTTTGTATCGCTTCACTTTGAATGTAACACCACACATCTTACGTTTTGTAGAAGGGCTTAAAGTTCCTCACTTATAGTAATGACAGTCTTTTTTAAACGTATATTTTTCGTATAAATATAGAAGAAATATAATTTGCTCTAATTTCTATTGCCCGCGCGCTTCCAGCCCGCGGACCCTGAATACGATAAAGCTGTTAAAGCCAATAGGCTACCAGCATTAACATCTTCGAATCCAACTCTAATTTCTAAGTGGATATATTCTATTGTATGGTTAAAGTTGAAACGAATGAACATATCATAATAACAGAGAAGGGGGCTGTTAATCAGCAAGAGCCTCAGGCATTCAGCTAAGGTTGAAATTTGGATTTATCAGGGAAGGGAACGACCTGGGAAATTCAGTTGGGGATGGGACTCGTTGTAATTGTGGTACTCTTTCAAGGTTTCGTCTCGTCTCATTCGTCTTTTCAAATATTACATTTCAATCAATAGAAAAAAGCCTTTGTATTTTTAAACTCAGCTTGTATCTATATTGAAAAAAATTCACCGTTCCCTCAATGAAATAGCATAGCTGATTACGTACCCGCGGATCGCATGAGAGCTCTGAGTTTGAGTCTCGTGTTCGGTAATTATCTTTTTTTTTTCATTCTTTTCATGCTATTAACAATTAAAATAATTTATCCCGTTAAATTCCTAATAAATATTAAATGGTATTTAATAATAGTCATTATTTTATATTTTTAAATATATAAATACTAATAGTTATGATTATCATGCTTATTTATAGTTATAATAAGTAAACGATTTAAATTCTATTATGATTCAATTTTATTTTACATGCATTTTTTATTATAAACACGAGTCAGAATGATAATTATCATAAAAGCATTTGAAACAATAAATTTTCTGACATCCAGCTTTATTAACAAAATCGGAATTATTCGAACTCAGAGCGCTCACGCGGCAAGCAGGTACGTACATAGCCGGCTAGGTTATTACGTCTCTGGTACGGTGAAATTTTTTCTAATATATAAGCTAAGTTTAAAATTTCAAAGGTTTTGTTCTCCGAAGTGGCTGGCCATTCTGAACCAATATTTAAAAGGATGAATAAATACTTTGAAGGAGTACTAAAATTATGCCAAGTCCCATCCCCAACTGAATTTCTCAGGTCGTGCCCTCCCCTTGTTAGACCACTATCAGAGATCTCGTTTCTAAAATACACATTAAAAATTATGGAAAAAAATACAAACAATGGATCAAATAGATATGTGCTGCCGTGTCCATTGTCTAAAAATTTTACTGTACAAGGTCAGGTTTTTTCTTTGTTCACAGTGTAATCACAATTGTTGACGCAATATTATCCACAGCATAAACTACTACTCTGATAAACTTGATAATTTCTTTATTTTAAACTATCTTTTGCTATCTACAACTATGGAAAATTAAAGTTTTTAAACTCATAGTTTTCTTTCGTGTGCAAATAAAATGTTTATATTTAATATTGTAATGCTCGTCAACGATGAGTCCACAGTTTGTAAGAGCATCAACAATAAAATTGACGACTGGTTCTGTTTGCTCTAGTCTGTGAATTGTGCAATTATAAGTTTGTTTATTTGTTCTTGTGCCTGTTCTGTTAAAAGTGATTACATATCTACTTGTACAACTATTATTCAAGTTTCTTAATTAGCTCTCTCTTAAACAGTGGTTAGATATATATTTTACGCTTGCCAACGAATTCCAAAAATACAATTAGATGATATATTGAAAAAAATATATAATAAAGAGTAAGAACCATTAATATCTAGTTTTTAGAACTTTCACAATTAACTTTGTTTTTTAATTAAATTAATAAATTAACTATGGAAACATTACAAAAGTTTAAAATTGATATGTGAATAGCTTTTAATTTGTTTTATTTTGAATGATAATGTTATCATCTCCTGTTTGCATAAAGTTACTTGGACAGTGTCGTTGATATCGAAGGGATGAGGATGATAGCCAACAAGATGGTCCGTCCAAGTGAAGAGAACTTCCTCTTCAAATTTGAGCAGGTAGTGAGGGCTACTTTGGACCAGAACCAATGGAGACAGATAGTCCGTTTAATGGATTCTAGACACCACGATCCTCAGTTAAGAAAGACCGATTAAAGAAGAAGAATGTTGAGAAGTGGCGGGGCTGCCCACCACAAAGTCAGTTGTCACGTTATCCACCTTCGCGTCCGGATAAATTCATGTATGGCCTACAGATATTTATTCCGAAACTGGTTATCCCTGAATCCACATTAAACAAGCGAAGTAATGTCCGTTCCTTTAGAAATGAAGAGGCCTGTGGCCAATAGCAGTCGGTATATGAGTTGTGAAAAAAAAATTGCCTGCGCAAGTTATATGTTTAAGTGACTTAAGTTTGTGCGCACAGAAGCACAAAAGGCATTATTTCGTTAGAATTTTTTTATGGTACCATTATGTATATGATACGATTGGAATAGAATTCACATGTAGTCTGTCATGTAGTCTTCAAAACACAAGACTAACGCCCGTATTCATAAATAGTTTTTGGGTGAGTGAAGTTGTAATTCTATATGAAGTGCGCTGTTTTTCAATGCGTTCGTCACTCAAGTGTCGTTTATGAATAGGAATAATGCATGTTTATACAATTACTTTAAATGCATACAATTTTACTTTCAACCGAGATGAACCCAAGTCTTATACTTAGTTCAGAAGTACATAATCTAAGCACTGAGTCAATTGGTCGTCAATAAACATTTTACATGTAAGGATACACCAAGTGTAGTGATTATAAATTCTTACAATAAAACGGTCAGTGCGACTTCAGACTGAAGAGTTTCAGTCTGAAAGTACTTATGTATATAAATTTTGTCCACGCTTCTTTGGTCATTAAATAAAAAATGCAAAATAGAGGCTCGGATCGGAGACTTATACATGCAAAAGATACATTAAAGTACCATCAACAACAAAAATAGTTAATACGAAATACAAACAAGTCGTACTTCATGGATATTGTTAAAGGTGGTTAACCTGAAACTATATAGTAAAGTTCGATCCTTTCATTAGTATTAAGAAATGAAAATAAAAAAATTCATTTTACATGCATGGTACATGGGAAACTGGTAATAGTGTACGTGGGATCCGAAAGATGCCGAGAATGTCGAAATTCTATAAAACGCTCAAGATCACAACGGCAATACTTTGTTGGTGAAGTATTAAATCATGCAGGTATCAGCTAGTCCGATTAGTCTACGTCTTCGTCGTTGAAAAATGAGCTATAGCGTACACTTTCCAACCACGAGCTTTATGAGCTGTACAATGAGCCGAACGTCATAAATACCATCAAAATTGGACGCCTTCGTTGGGCTGAGCACGTAATACGAATGGACGAGGCTAAAGTACCCAAATGTCTACGTCGACAGTAAACCAGATGATTGTAGAAGCCGCAGAAGGCCTAAGTTCCGACGGCTAGATGAAGTCGAGGACAATCGGTGTGAAGGGCTGGACAGAAAACGCCAAACTAAGATCCGACTAGAAAAACTTACTGATTTAGGTTAAAGCCTACTCGCGGTTGTAATATTTTGACGATGATGATGATGATAGGTAACAAAGCTGTAATGTTTTTGTTATTGTGGATGTCTATGAGCGACAATGGTAGCTCACCATCAGTTGACTCGCTCGGCTCGTTTGCCTTCCAATTCTATTAAACAAAAAACTAAATAAGAGCACCTTGAAAGAATTCTGCGAAACTGTTATTTATTGAACTCTCAAAAATAACGCAATAACAAGTTTTGTAAAAAGTAAAAGTATGAACTTCGTCATTTATTACATAAGTTTCCTTTAATTGCAAAGGCCTTACGGGCGCCATCTGTTAAGGCACTTAAAATCGTAGGTATCGATTTAATAAATAGTTTATGAAAGTAAAAGTATATTTTGTAATGTTTTTATGTCCGGCTAAATGTGCAATGGAACATTTATTTTTGTTCACAGCCCATAAATATTCCACTGCTGGGAACAGGGCTTCTCCATTTCTGAAGGGACGGACATTAACTTACTAGTATTCATTCTGAGTCTAGGGTCCTCGCTTAGGGGAAAGGGGTGTTTGGCCTCCGGAACTCAATCGCTCACCGGACGAAACGCTAAGCTACCACTTAGACGCGGGAGTGTGGTACTTCCCCGGGCCCATTCATACTACGGATAAAAAATTTGCCATTCTTGACGAGTTTTTGTCTGCAGTGGCTTTAGCACTAAGAATAGAATTCATAAAACCAAAGCATTTAAAACTTTATAGTTTCAGGTTTTCTACTATTCTTTCTTTACTATTTATTATCTTAGAAAAAGATATCAATATATTCTACGTAAGATATAACGATTGTAACTGACAAAATGTATTAGATATTTTAATATTACATATTATATAAAGCTGCATTACCACTCACTGACTCACTGACATGTTATTGGCGAAATTGTAAGAGATGCGTGGTGAGTTTTTTTCTGGGGAATTTTTTGGGATAGAGCAGGAGGCACACGAATTAGTATATTCAAACTTTGAAGATCGGAAGGTGATGAAGAATTGCTCGACAGCTTGCCCAAACCCGACGAAATGCGAGCGTAGCTTTGAGGGGCCGACGGACGCGGGCCCTGAATACCAAGTTTTCTTTATAAAACTTCTATTTATTCAACTTTTTATAAAGTCTTAACAAATTTTGTGCAATCTCTAGAGACTAAATAAGCCTAAGTACCATTTATATAAAATATTAAAAAAATAATTATGTAAAAAAACAACAGCCTTATGTTGTTACTTTTACATAATTATTATTTTAATTTTTTAAATTTATATATATTTAAAAACATTAATTGTAATAGACACACAAGATTTTACTACAAATACCTATTATGAATAAAATTTGTATATGTTCAACGGTATAGGCAACCGTGAGAAACAAAATAGGCGGTAGTCACAAAAATTTTAGGCGCACAATCAATATTTATTTATAACATTCCCATCTTAAAGTTAATCAAATGCAAATGTGCAGTAGGCAATTTCGTTTGATGTAACATCCGAGCGGAAGCGACACCGATCGAAAATGTTCAATAAAGCGACCCGTGAGGCCACATGAGCTGTACTAGAAATTTGCGTATTTTTTTATGGGATAGAGAGGTAAACGAGCAAGCGTAGCACCTGATGGGTCAATGCCGCCCACAGACATCTGTAACACCATAGATATCACAAATGCGTTGCCGGCCTTTAAGGTATATGTAGCCTTGTTTTTTGATAGTTCAAATGTCGTATCGAATACAATTTTTTTATAAAAAATATTTAATATACCAAAAGTTCCTTAAAGAACTTACACAGTACCTTTTATGTGTTTATAAAATTGTAAAAAACTTTATAAATCAAATGTATAAAAGCTTATAATTCAAAAATTTATCGATATAAACTTACTTATCCGACATATTGTTATGATGTTATGAAGTTAAAATAAATAGATATGTAGTAAAGGATAATGTATACATATACACCTCTTGCAAAAATTTGTGAAGATGCTATTTACATGGATCATGATGCTCGGCCCCACCGTTCTGGCAATGTATATACTTATATGCATTATATTAAAATACATTTAAAAAAATAAAAATTGATTACGAGTACTATTATCTCCCCTTGCAGCAATTACGGCATATAATCGTCTTGGCATGTTTTCCACCAGGCTCCCACTTAGTCGAGATCACACGTTTAAGCTCCCTAATGTTTTGTGAAGGTTGTTGGACTGATCGTACTCGCCATTTTAGCGCTTATATGAGACGAGTTTAATATACATATGTCAGTTAAAACTTTTTGTAAAACTTTGTGTAAAAATGTTTTTATCCTCATTTTAAATAAAAATAATGGCACGGTTGAATCTTCTTTTGTGAAAGCACAATTCAAATGAAGCCAATATAAAGGCGCGAGCATCTCGCCGCTTACCCATTTTTATCTTGTTAGTACTGAAGAAGAATTACTTACTCTTAAAAGGTGTATTACAGCAGAAATACATTTTAAGTAAAAATTTATTACTGAGTCAGAAAGTTGATTAATGATGCTTTAATTCATTTATTTCATGGTTGGTGTAAATGAGATCGAAAGTAAACTCTTTTTAAAATTATTAATTTATTTGACTTTTTAATATTGAGAATGAATAACAAGGCCTTAAGCAAGGCTTTAACGGCTATTTATGATAAAAAAATATGTTGGTATTTTGAAACTACCTGTAAATAATAAAAAATATTAAACATTGACGTGATTATAGATAAAAAGTCATATCTTTTTACAGATATTTCAAAACTTAAAACATGAGACAGCCAACTTACATGTTTTACACTAAATACTTTACATACCCTTATATAATTAATATTCTAATTAAAATCAATGACCACGGAATTTCAAATGGTTTATCATCTATATATAAGAACATCTTGAATAGTAATAATGAAGTAACAACGCACTAAATGTAATATAATCTGGAACTTGTTCGTGAACGGTATGAATTGAGATTATTTTTATCTCTATGATTAGTCACTAGCGCCTCTGATGGATTAATATCTATCAGAGGCGATAATGACTAATTATAATTGCGTGAATAGCCCGCCTGTTTAGCGTCCTTTTTATATAAAAATCTATTACATCTTAACTTTATGAAAACTTCATTTTATGATTCGAATCAAAGCTTTAATAAGCCGCAACGTAGTCGCTTTCTTCAATGAATAATTTACAATTTATTATCTTCATTTCTCTGAGTCATTCTTATTTAACATTTTACAATAGGTAATTTTTATGTCCCAAATATTTTATTTTTAAAAAGGAAAATAGCTTGTAATTATAATTACATTGGATGCATCAATTTGTATTTACTTATTGAAGTCAAAAAAACTTTACATCTCAAAATAAATTTTCACTATTTTAATGAAAATTTATCAATTATATTTATATATTTATAGTGGACACTCAGAATTTTTACTTAGCTAAGATCCGCGAAAAGCAAACAAAAATAGAAAAATAAAAATTTATGTTTTTACTGGATGAAGTGGATTTACGGGGAACCTAAACTAAATCTTACCGGAAAAACACACACCACCACACTTCCATAACGTACACAACACGTATTTCGCCTCAACGCGAGGCATCATCAGATACAGTAGACTCTACTACGGAAGACAATCGTTAATTCACTTAACGGTTGTCTTCCGTAGTTAATACTAATTTAGTATTAACAAATATTCGGCGAAGGAGTAAATCAACATTTTTTTATTTCAAATTATGGTCTCACTTTTTTGGCCATTTTTTTTTGAACTTTCAAAATCTCATTACCCAGCGGTAGTATAAACATGTCTAAATAAATTAAATTGAGTTTGGTTACTTTTCCTTTTAGGCAATTCATATGGACTGTCAAATCTACATTTGAAAAGATGGAAAACGTAACGAGAGTTTTGTTCCAGTTATAAATTCAGAATTGGCTCAATTTTATAACTTAATGTGAGAAACTAAACGTTAGAATTACATATCTAATAGTAATCATTACAGTGTATCGTGTACTTTCTTATACGTTACTTATGTGTAAGTACGTATTCTGGAAGAATTATATAAAGTAAGGATTGGTTAGAAAAGGCAAGCGCCTAATAGCGAGATCAGATAGATCTTTTTATATCGATATCCACAAAAGTCGACAATATCACTTAATTTTTTTACATGTTGAACAATGTATCTAGATCACATGTCGACGATGTATCATTTATTCCGTAACGCTCTTTAAATTAGGTCTTTCCTGGAAGCAATAATATTCCTCCTCTTCGTTATTTTGTTTCACATTTGTTAAGTTTTTCCTAAACCTTTTATTAACATTTTTATATGTTAAGCCTCGGCAGAAATTGTACCTTGCAGTTTCAGTGCAATAAATTTTGTTTTATAGCAGCTGCTAAATAACAACTTGCTACAAGGTTTACTGCTAATAATGCTTATTGCAATTTGCTAATTAACGAATACGCTTTCGGCATTTTACGGAATCAACAACCCTTAAATTTATAACCACAGTTACATTCTGTTCAACTGAAATGTAAATTAATTTAACAGGAACAAAGAAATGATAATGCATTTGAAAATAAAATTAAGGATGTTTTATAACGAGGAAAGTAATATTTTCTATCTCTTCTTAAAGTAATATATATATATATATATATATATATATATATATATATATATATACCAGACGACCAATTGGCTCAGTGGCGGGGCCCTCTGTCCACGGAGTCAATGATCGCGAAATAGAGCCATAGAGCTCCATCCGCTACCATTCATCGCAGCGAAATGGCTCTCCATTGGTCGCTTCTCGCCCTCGTGAGGATCAGGACGTGACGGGTGGCGAACCACGTCGCCGTCATTTTTCAACAAATTAGGCATATTAAATTCGTCTTACTGAATCCCACGAGCCGCAAGGGAGGCTGGAGGTCAGCCCCAGCAGAGCCCTGCATGCTGAGGTAACGCAGCATAGTACCCGGGGAGCCCGATCCCGGAACGGTTGGCAAGCTTGCGAAAGAGAAATAATTTAGTTCTTTTTAGAAATAATTTAGTTCTAAATAGGTTTTAATAGCCAAACTATGTTACTACGTGAGTTGTTCAACCATTCGAAGAATCTGTAGTCGATATCAAGAGACAGGTCTCGTTCTGAGAACGCAAGGTTCTGGAAGAAAACATTGCACAGTACCACAAGACGACCGCTTTTTTAGTGACTCAGGTGCTTAGGAACTCCAAATTCACTTACATAGACCTCAAAAGAAACCTTGAAGAGGTACGAGGAGCAAGTTAGGCTGTAGGCTGTATAGAGGAGGCTTTTAGCTGCTGATGTACGCATTCGACTACTAGCACGGGCCCCCAAGTTAGTCCGTGAGTACAGGATTGCTCGAATGAGGTTCGCTAGGAATTGCCTATTTTGGACTCTAGGTAACTGGAGTAGCGTACTCTTCTCCGACGAGGCGCGAATTTGTCTGCATGGTGAGGACCGACGTCGGAAAAATTAAAAAAGGCCTGGAAAACGCTATGCTGATGTGTGTTTTGAAGAAATCACCCCTTATGGTGCAGGATCTGTTATGCTTTGGGCGAGCGTAAATTCCAGCTATAACACCGAGATAATATTTATTGAAAATGGGTCATTAAATGCGTAAAGGTATATTACAGGAACCGACCGTACCTTGACCGTAATTGGTGAAGATGCCATTTACATGGATTATAATGCTTGGGCACACCGTTCTGGCGACGTAGATGCTTGTATATAAGAGTTAGGTCTTCGTCGTTTGGACTGGCCAGCGCGGAACCCCGACCTTAACTCCACTAAGCACGTCTGTGACCTCCTAAAAAGGCGAGTACGATTTGTCCAATCAACTTCACAAAACGTATGATCGACTCCACGAAACGAGGTTTAAACGTGTGATCTTAGTTGAGTAGGAACATATTCCACAGGACATCAACAAAAGCCTGGTGGAAAGTATGCCAAGACGATTACATGTTGTAATTGTTGCAAGAGGAGGTGGTACTCGTTATTAATTAATCGTCTTTTTTTATTAAAGTACTATGAAAATACTTGTAGTCTTAATTTCACTATACCCTTAAAAGTCCATTTTCACAAGGATTTAAGTTGCTAGAATTTAAGTGTTAAAAAAATCGAAAAAGCATAAATAAATTTCTAGTCATCTTAAACGTAATACGACGTTCAAAAAGTTTCCGTTTTTTATACCTACATTTTTTTAACATGTAATTTTAGGGATAAGTCCAAAGCTTAGTACAATTTTGCAGTGATATATTAGTTTCTAGTGTTTACTTACGTAGAAAAAATTCTCATTTCGTCACCGTCACATCTGGTAACTTTACCGGACAAAGCAGTTTTACGAATTTGAAAAGTGTTAAGCGAAATCATAGACTAGAGCGATTGTTAAAAAGTCCGAGGCAAATTTTTATTAAACTCTATCGCTTCTTATATGAATGGGCCAGCAAATTTTCCCTGTAAAAGGGGATTCTATTCTTTGTCTTAAATGATGCTAATTTTTATGAATTTAATGAACTTGGACACGATTCAAAGTGAAAAATCTATTCTCTTTAAGAAGTTATTGTAGCATTTCAAAATGTAATTTCTTGAAAATTAAAATTTTTGTGTCAGTTTATGTAGGTAAATATTGACATACATGTATTATTAATTGAAAAACAACTAAAAACACATTGCGATAATACGTATGTATATAACAAAAGTGTTCATATATTAGTCTATAATAATTTATTTTATTTTCTTTGTGTGCAGTCAAGGAAATATATTTACATACCATTTGCTTTTTGATAGACATACATATAAAGAACGGGAACCTTTCATTAATTGGTTTTTCGATGGATAATATTATTATTTTTAGTATGTTATTAGCTTAGATGAGTAGTAATTTCTTTTTTAGAATTTGTTTAACACTTAAATCCTAGAATCGGTGGTAGTAGTCAATGCAAACAGAAATCCTGTGGAATATATTCCACCTCAGTCGAGATCACACGTTTAAGCTCCCTTATGTTTTGTGGAGGTGGTTAGACACATCGTACTCGCCTTTTTAGTAGGTCCCAGACGCGCTTAATCGAATTAAGGTCGGGGCTCCGCACTGGCTAGTCCAAACAACGACGAAAAAAACCGACCTTTTGCATAAGCATCTACGTCGCAAGAACGTGGGGTCCGAGTATTATGTACCTTTGTACGTTTAGTGAGCCATTTTCAATGAATACTATCGCGGTACAATAGCTGGAAGTTACACCCGATTAAAACATAACAGATCCTCCACCATAAGGGGTGATTTCTTCAAAACAAACGTCAGCATAGCGTTTCCCTGGTCTTCGTAACACTCGCCGACGTCGGTCCTCACCATGCAGACAAATTTGTACGTAAGTAGGTACGCTATTCCAGTTATCTAGTATCCAAGATAGGCAATTTCTAGCGAGTCTCAATCAAGCATTCCGGTGGTCACAGAGTAACTAGGGGGCACGTGTGCCTAGCACGTCGACTGCGTTTATCAGCCGCTAAAAGCCTCCTCCTCACAAGGTTTTTTTAGGTCTATGTAACTACATTTGCGGTTCCTTAGCACCTGAATCACTAAAAAGCGGTCGTCTCGTAATTATGTGCAAAGTTTTCTCCCAGTGTTTGCAACAAGTTTATGTTTTAGAAAAAATGATGTAAAAGTTTATCGGATTCATTTGGTTAACATTTTAAACTATGTATTTTCTTTCAGGATACCGTGATAAAGATGAGAGAAATGAAAAAAATACTTTGAATATGGTAAATCATTTTTACTGAAGGAAGTCCTTTAATTGAATTTCAAGCTCATAATGATAAAATAAAATGGTCGGCGGCACTTTTATGGCGATATATATCATACGACTTCTTTGCAATACTTCATCATTCAATCAATAGAACCTCACATTAAATGTTTAAGGAACCGATGGGTATATTTTGACACAATTTCTAAGTACATAATTACATGTTTAGTTCATTAACTTTACTGATAAAACTTACTCGTAAAAACAGTAACTAATCGCAACGATCGAGTTTTAGTTAAGTATGATTTTAGTATAATTACTTTCAATGTTATTTACGTCAAATTTAGAGTGTAAAACATACCGTGAAATTAACGGAAGGTTTTATAATTATTTTTTTATGCACAAAATAAATTTAACGAAACGAAAACGAAACTTCTAGAATTCAAAAAACAACTAGTTTTTTTTGTCATTGTTCCAGTGTGAATACTTGCTATACAGGTTTTAATGAATTTTTAAGTGATACCAGATAGATATAATTAAGATAGATATAATTAGTTGAATATCTGCGAAAAATTATAAGTAATTTACGTAATGTTTTTTTTTTCAATATCATTTTATCGTATAAATCTTCACACTCATTTCATTGTTAACATAAATGACCTTTGAAATGAAATGTAATTTACTATATGAGGAATTAAAGTATTTTAAGACAAACGAGTCTTTTATTATTAATGTACATAACAATTATGTTTTTGAGAACTCGAATATATATATATATATATATATATATATATATATATATATATATATATATATATATATATATATATATATATATATATATATATATATATATATATATATATGTATATGTATACTATTATATTCGAGTTCTCAATTATACATATACATTTTCATATTAATATATAAATATATATAAATTAGCGCAGGACTATTATGGAAGTATTAATCGGTTGGTTAGAATAATGCCGATCCAATCTTTTAATAAATACACATCTTTTAATAAATATTCTTGTAAGATTTTCTTACGTTAAAAATTTAAAAAAATTGTTTAGTAAATATGTAGTATCAGTTATACTTTCTTACCATGCGATGCAATTTCTTTTAATGTGTCCAGACAGGACAAGTGCTTACTGCTCGATTACACATATTCAGCTACTTGAGACGCATTCTGTTGTTCACGTGTCCTCTTCCTTCCCTTTAAATGAAAGTTTCGCGATATAATCACTAACTATTACTATGGGAATATTGTCTGGAAATGTGGAATGAGCTTAATACATATACACTATTATTGGGTGCTTGGTTTTTTTGAATATGTACATCTTTGATAATTAAGCTTTATAGTAACTAAATGAATTAATTTCAAATTTTATATATATATATATATATATATATATATATATATATATATATATATATATATATATATATATATATATATATATATATATATATATATATATATATATATATATATATATATATATATATATATATACAGAACTTTTTTAGGGCAACGAATTCTGGAATGTATTGTATAATATATTGTATTAACTGCGTGTAAAATAAGAGAAAACAAAACAAGCGACCATCATATTTAAACTAGTTTAATAATGGAATTGTTTTAGCATGTTTAAATAATTAAAAGAAGTTGAGGTTCAGAGATGGTCTACTCTGTAATCAAATAACGTAACCAAATAAGAAATTCGTCTCCATTTACAGCTTCTTCATATAAAGTAAATGAGCCGGTGCAAGACAACATATTTTTCCTTTACAATATATGTAAATTTAGAACACGAATCCAGATTTTAGCGCTAGTAGTAAAAATAAATCATCAATCTGATATCGTATCGTGTAAAAGATCCCCAGATCAAGTATGATTTTATTCTCTGCCATAAAGGCCAAGACATTGTCCATTGTTCTAAAATCGGGGCCTTAAAACTTTTCAGTTCGGAATACATTCTTATTACAATTGGAGTCACATAAGGAAGCGATTGTTCACTACCGTTTTTTTATAAAACCTATATTTAAAGGTAATAAAATGAAGATTTCTGCTATTACTCAATAAAACGCTGGCATTTAATCTGATGATGTGGGTATTATTTATGTTCACAATAAAAGTAGTCAGTAAAAGTTTGATAAACTCTATCAAACTAAAATTTCGCCCTTTAATGAATGTACAAGTATAGGAAAAATGTAACAAAAAATATCGTGAAACAATGAAAAACACAAACTTTATATACAAGTATAACAATGAAACTTTTCGTATCCATAATATTATATTTGTATATAGTTTGGCAGAAAAGATCCTTTAAATAAACTTACTAAAACGTACAATTTATTACGGTCAGATAGAAGTGAAAAGTTTTTTAATAAACGTCTTTAATACTACACTACCATTACGACTTAATAAGACGTTTTGAAATGAGGTCCAGCCTGTGAGTTGGCTCACATCTTTCACTGTGTTTCCTTCATTTGTTAATTTGTTCTTTCTTTTATTGCATTACTTTTTTGACATGCAAAGTCAGGTATACAAAGTAAGCTACATCTTAAAGTTAAAATTAAACCAGAATTTAAGTATGTGCATGTAGAGAATTAAATGTGACGTGGAGAGTAGGACGCTAAACAATGATTTTTTGCGTGTTAACTGAAATAATGAATGTATGTCTAGTATCGAGCAAAGCACTACTATCCTGGATTAGAAACTTGCTAGGAAGAAGAAGAAGATCTTATTAAGCGTTTAATAAAAAAATTTAGTTCGTTGGCTTCTTGTTGCAGAAACAAACAATTACAAATCCTTATGTAAACTCAAAAATACTGAAGCGATATTAAAAATTATCAATAGGTAGGAAGAAGTCAAGATACTACTATACATACATTAGTTGCAGGCAGTCGCAGTACATTTGCATGGAATGTTCTGTGGAACGTGTGGACTGAGAAATTCGTCCAATGTGTCCACAATAAAGCTGTTGTAGAGATTTTGCCTAAGGAGGTAATTATTGTTAAGTGCGGCTCACATAATTTTTTTCCGCTCTTGAGATTATGTGTTTTGACTATTTTTAAGCATACGGTTTGACTCTTAGCGCTAATTGTCAAATTACAATACAGATCAACCTGAGCTTGTTTATATTAGTCTTAAGTTTATAGAAATAACTATGAATGACTGTTTTTTGTTGCATAGAACTGGAGAATATGATGCAATGACAAATATGGCCTTTGCCTTTGGCTATACGATTTACCCACTGTAAATCGTATAGCTGTCGACTATACATAATGATCAAAATAAAGGCATCTGCTAATAATTATCAATAAATGTTTATCTTATAATATGCTTCATTATATAAAGATTTTTTTTTATATATTCACGTCTATCCCCCGCAGGGGTTGGCAGAGACCACAGAGCTCCATCCGCTGCCATTCATCGCAGCGAAACGGCTCGTCATTGGTCGCTTTTCGCCCTCGTGAGAATCAGGACGTGACGGGTGGCGAACCACGTCGCCGTCATTTTCGACAAATTAGGTATATTAAATTCGTCTTTAGTGAATCCTACGAGCCGCAAGGGAGGATGGAGGTCAGCCCCAGCAGAGCCCTGCATACTGAGGTAAGGCACCATAGTCCCCGGGGGAGCCCGACCCCGGGACGATCGGCACGCTTACGACTAGGCTCGCCTCTAGCCACGCATCCATTGGCACGGCAGACCGTGGATTGGCGGAGAGGAAGGGAAAGGATAGAGAAGAAAGGAAGGGGCAGGAAAGGAAATGGGGATTGGGGGGGTTACCAGACTCGGAATAAACATTTAAAAATTCATATTAAGCAAAAACCCGAGACGTTAGAAATTGGTAACAAAAGGTACCAAAGGCATACTAACGGTAAGTGACTTGGATCATTTTTTTTTATATATTCACGCCTATCCCCCGCAGGGGTTGGCAGAGACCACAGAGCTCCATCCGCTGCTATTCATCGCAGCGAAACTGCTCTTCATTTCTCGCATAAGTTACATATTCGGTGATAAGTTTAACAATTCATCAAGGAAACTCCACTATCATATAGATCAGTTCGATATTTCAAAAGCGAAATCAAATATGCGACGCCAGATCGCAAGCGTAGACTGCAGAAGGTATTTAATACTCAAATTTTAAATCAGTATGTTATTTTTATGGTGTTGTTTCCTTATGTAGATCTGTTAAAAAACAACATAAAACAGAATTATTATTTTCAAAATAGCGAAAATCACTTTTTCATTACATTTTTCTGCAGTCAAATTACTTTAGGGCTGATACGGTAAATTAAAATTAATGGAGATAGGAAGTTTTCAAATATTTTTAAGTAATGAAGTATAGTCTTCGTCATTTAAGTCATAATTTTTGTCAACGATAAGGTGGGTTAAATTTTTTTAAAAGGTTGACATTTTGGTTGTATAGTATAATATTATTGTATCCCAAATAATAATATTATATGTATAGTAAGTATAACATTTTGCCCCTCTTGCACTTGGCAATAATGATTTTTTAAGAAATATATTATTAAGTAAATAAATAAATAAAATAAAAATGTAAATAATGTGTAATTGACGGGCACCAAAATTCGTTATAGTTTTTTAATAATATTACGAGATTAAAAATGAGTGTACAAAAGAAAAAGCATAGGCATTAACCGATTTCAAATACATATTAAAGAAAATAAACGTCAACTTTTTTCAAATCGATCTAAACACACGCTGGTTGCCTAGCAATGTGTACTATTTAAATTCGTTATCATGACAACAAAATGTCACACACTATACGGTGCTATTACAATTCAAACATTTCTATATTTTTTATTTCTATTAATAATTTGTTTATTGCTTTAATGTAAGTATTGTTCACCAATTTTATGCTGTGAGTAATATATATTTGTTATTTGAATAAATAGAAAAGTTTAGATTATGAACGCTTCAAAAAAATCGAGGGCATTATTTATTGGGTAAAAAGTTAATAAATTCAGAATGCACAACCGTACATTTTGTACTGTAGACTTACTCGTATTGAAGAGGCTTTTTACTAGCAGAACAGTACAACATTAAAGTATTTTTTAAAATTTTTATACTGTGAATAACCTATTTTTGGTTTTTAATTTATATTTTATTATAATTTTTATACTGAAAATTATTTCTTTTGCAAAAAAAAACAGGCACCTTACAGTCTTTTTCTATGGATAATATTAATATTTTAAATATGAAATTAGCTTAGATGACCAGATTTCTTTTTTAAATTTTTTTTAACACTTAAATCCTAGAATCGTTGTTTTAGTCAATATAAGAAGAAAGCCGTGTGAAAGTGGACTTTTTATGGCTATAGTGAAATTAAGGCTACGAGTATTTGTATGTGATTATTGGCTATGGTACTTTAATAAAAAAAGACTACTAATTACTAACCAGTATGACCTCCCCTTACAGCAATTACGGCATTTAATCGTCTTGGCATGCTTTCCCACGTTCCCACTCTGCCGAGATCACACGTTTAAGCTCCCTAATGTTTTGTGGAGGTGGTTGAACAGATCGTACTTGCCTTTTTAGGAGGTTTCAGACGTGCTCAATGGGGTTAAGGTCAGGGCACTGCGTTGGCCAGTCCAAACGACGAATAGCAACCTCTTGCATATAGGCATCTACATCGCCAGAACGATGGGCCCGAGTATTATCATCCATGTAAATGGCATCTTCACCAATTACAGTCAGTGCGAGTTGTGCGTTTTGACAAATGATTCCTGTTATATACCTTTGCGCATTAGGGAGCCATTTTTAATTAATACTATCTCGGTACGATAGCTGGAAGTTACGCCCGCCCAAAACATAACAGATCCGTGAAGGGTGATTTCTTCAAAACACACGTCAGGACATTGTTTCCCCAGTCTCCGTAACAGTCGCCGATGTCGGTCCTCAGCATGCAGATAAATTCGAGTCTCATCGAGGAAGAGTGCTCTACTCCAGTTACCCAGTGTCCAAGATAGGCAATTTCTAGCGAACCTAAAAACCCCGGTGCTCACGAAGTAACTAGGGGGCCGTGCTGGTCATCGACTACGTATATCAGCAGCTAAAAGCCTCACAGTCCATAGCCTAACTTGTGTTCCTAATCACAATAAGGCAGGATGATGCGACAAACATAAATTATTCTATTAAAAATAAAAAGCTACTTTTAGTTGCCTGATAACCTTCTTACAAAAAACCTGCGAAACATAAGTCAAAAACTAAAAAGGCATTATTTTTTTATAAAAAACTAAACTTTCGCATTTGGATTTTTTTTTATAAAATCACTCTCTTATCTACTCTATTAAAAACTCTTTAGAACTAAATTATTAACAATTAAGTGTAAAAATCAAATTCAAAAGAGTCTATATTAATATATATATAATATTTCATCGGCAATGAATCTGCTCAATGATCGCGGGATCGATCCCCGCGTCGGGATAATTATGAGTATGGTCTACAGATATTAATTCCGAATCTAGTTACCCATAAATGGGGAAGTTCGTGCCCAGCAGTGGGACGTAAAAAAATTAAAAATTTATTTACTTAGTAATACTTAAGTTCAAATTGAAATTAGTTAATTTTATATATTTTTATATATCAAATAATATTAAATTGAATTTGTATCCTTAGATTATCTTATTATCATGGCCTGGGGTCTTCCGAAGCTTCCTGGTCTAATGTTCTCGGACCCCACTAAAACGAAACATCACATTCGAAGTTCTCTACGCTATTATCAAGGGTATAGGTTCCCGGATACTGTGGTGATTGGCACTGGCGGTACTGCGACTGATGTGGATAGTAACGCTTTTGCGTTGCCCGAAGATTCTGTCAAGTAAATAATTATATTAAAATATCAACATATTCAATGCAACCTTTGTGTGCAAATCGTTTTTTTTTTTAATTCGATAAAGACTATTTCTTATTCATAATAGATAATTTATAAATTTGTAATTTATTTAGCTATTCATAAATATCTTAATAATGTATGAACGTAAATTTTCTATTTGTCTTCCACGTTATAATTTAAAAACTTCTACAGCGATTTTATTAACATTATTAGCCATGAAATCTTATAACAACAATGCTAAATATTGATTTAAAATTGTAATTTTTGTTAGAAGAGTGTAACCATTTCGATAAATAATTACAACAATAGTTACTTTATCGTCATATTTCGGGACTTTAAATGTCGTGTTTTCATTTTTATGAACAAATTAATACTGTTTGTGTTAGGAATATTTATATGTGGGTTAACTCACATTCTAAAGATACCCAGAAGAAAGTAGTTTTAAGTCGCACTTCGCTAATCTTTTTACTTCCAAAATGTGGACAGATATGGAAGGAGTGTAAGGAGTGTAAGTATGTAAGTCAAGACCAATGTGAACAAATGTTTCAATTTGATTAATATTTATTGCCCAAAGTTTGTTCACAATAAACCGATGACGCTCTGTATGAAAAAAAAACCCAACGTACCGTTAGGTGAACCGAGCTCTAAATAGAACGTCTTGTGAGAGAATGTTAACAATCGTTAAAAATACATTGTGTGCGTTGTAGTTATGATCCATCATTGACATACGGACGAGTAAAGCAACCGGCGTTACCTGCTGTCATACCACATTGGGTTCATTACGATAAGCGCTGCCTAAACTTCACCGCCTTTTTCAAGCAACCCGTCTACGAAAACCCCGATGAGAACTACAGGGTGCGAATTGTCAACATTATCTACTTCCTTGAGGATGATACCCTTACTGTCATCGAACCTCGGGTCAAGGTAATATTTTATATTTTGTTTAGACATCTTTTCTTTATTACTGAAAATCGCAATTATCTTAATACATTATTAATACTATAAATTTAACTAAGTATAAAATAAAGTTTACTAACTATAATGGCTAGGAACCGATATTTATAAGACTTTGCACACACAGTGACAATATAACATTATGATAATTTCAATACATTACAACACTTCTACCGTCCCTAATTACCCCCTCGGGCTTTCTCATATGATTGTTTTTGATGAGTCCTATATTATTTCGTGTGAAAAAAAAAGAACTGGATAATAAAAATAGGTGAAAAAACTTATAAATAAAACGGTTTTCTTAACACAAATAAAAACGTAATATAGCAATCTGTATAAGGACCATAAAATTAATTCAGATACTTATGCGTCTCACGTTTTTTTTATTTTAGTATATTAAAAAAACGATTTAATTTAAAAGATATTTTTGTCTTCTTTGTTAAGAAAATTTTTGAAGTAACATTTTTTGTAAACGATTCTTAGTTTATAGCGCTTGTGCTAGAAAAATATAATTCACATATGTATATGTCCAATGGAAGAATCGAACTCTTAGCTCAGTACATAGGCGTCATCCTTACCAACTACTGTAAAACTGTACAGCTATTGCCGCTTAATCCACCAGAAACTATAGTTTCTTTAGAAATTCTATAGTTAGCTTTATTTGAGCATTCATATATTTTATCATCAATAGCCCTTCGAAATTAACTCGAACTTCAAAATACAAATACACAGTTTTGCTGAAATAACTTTGTCACCTACACAAAGGCAAGAAACAAATAGGGGTGGAAATGACTGCAGGATTTCGGTGTGGGTCGCACATATCCCATAAGCATTTGTGAGATATTGCGTACAGTTGAGGTTACCACATTTACATCTTGTAATCTACAGCTCGATGAAACCCTTATCCAGGGCTGAAATGGAGCACAAAATATTAATATCCTCACTATATACAAAAGTTTTAGTTTTACAATAAGCAAAGTTAACGAGTAAATATAACTTAACCACATTTTAGTAATAATGTATGTAGTTATGTAGCAAAATATACACTATGTATAGTGAATTTATCATATAGAAGTAACCATTTAATAGGCAAATACTCTTATACGTTACTCTTATATGTTTGGGAATACGGGAGCAGTAAATAAATACCTACTTCGTTCTATTATATAAGTGTACTCTCATTCGATATGTATTCGCACACTGCTGGCTGCTTAAAACTACCTCTAGTAGAAATTTCGTTTCTTATCTAACCTGCTTATGGGACAATCCATATGGGACAAAATTTTAAACATCATCTTTTTGTGGTCACTAGCGTTACATAAAAATTCCTGTGCCCAACTTCATGTTTCTAGATCAAACGGCCGTACCATTAAAATACGGTTTTCCATACCAAAAAATTCATAGTAAAGAGAAAGTTAAGCTTATATGAAACTAGAGCAATTAGTTTAAAATTTCAACAGAGCTGCTTTAGCTTTTAAGTTTATACAGTACATAAAATATTTTATTTTCAGCTTTAAGTTCAGCCCTGTCAAAACTTGTTTTCTCATAAACCGCTATAGTAGTGGTGGAAGTATTTTAATGAATTAAATATTTAGTTTACAAATTGCTTCCCTCACTACACGCACATGACAAGTTTATTATATGTATATGAACATTAGATATACGCAGGGCTTTGTAATGGGGACCAAAGGAAATTTCGAAAATATCGAAATTGCCATAAAAACTGAAAAAAGTGAAAGACAAACTCTTTCACTTTTTTCAGTTTTTATGGCAATTTCATTTTAAGAAACATTTTATTTACCTCCTGAGCATTAATTAAAAAATCGAGATACACTTTTGACGGTTGGTTTTTCTAAATATGTCTGTACATTTTTAATTTGATATATATAATTATTTGTTTGTTTGGACATACAGTTTGACGTTGCGGTTAATTTAATAAAAAAAACTTTTAATTATTAAAACGTTATCATTTCTTTTATTATTGCATTACATATATATTACAATAAGCTACAAATTAGAATGGAAATAAATCTACATGTACACAATATATTTAAGATTACATTTTTAAAGCATTATAAAAGTTATAACCTATCCTATTTTTTGTACTTCTTTTTAGCCATTATTCTTATTGTCTCAAAACGATTTCGATTATTCTTATTATACATAAAATATCGCAAATTAATATAAGTAGATGGAAATGGATTATAATATACATACATATAAATGTACTTAATACAGAGTTTACAAATAGAGAACCTTCCAAACTTCCTTTTATCAAAGGACAGAAAGCGGTAAGGATGCGGGCTCATTAAAACTCTTGTTTATCGGTTAAACTACAGGCACACACAATATTTCTTAACCTGATTGAAATTTCATTCAAATTTTCTAAATATGTATGTCAAAGTAAGCGATAAACTTAGAGATACGCTGTATTTATAATAGAAAAGATTTTATTTTTTTTGTCGAGAATAAAGTTACTTGTTGCGGTTTTTACTGATACCGTGTAACAATTTAAAGTACATAGTGTACAGTGCATGTGTGAGGATATAAGGAATTAAACCTACATTATGGTGCTTTAACTGTCAATATCACCTCTTTATAGTGCATTGTATAGTAAATGCAGGGCAATGCCGAATGCTCTGGAGTCGTTGATCCGCTTACTGTACTTCCGCGTGAATTGTAAAAGGCCTGTTAAAGGAGGTAAGAGAAGAGGTCTGTTAAAGACAATGATAATTTAAAATAGATAACAAATAAAATTTTGTACGGCGTCGCATATCATTATTAATTTTCATTGTCCTAGACTTTATCAGATAAGGATTAAAACATATTTTATTTGCATCTCCTTGCATTCTGCATCAAAAGATATCTAGAAGAAGAAGCTATCCATATAGATAAAATTCTTGTTAACTATCTTGACTAAGCTTGATCAAATCAGGAAAAATGTTTAACGTTAAAAGTAAAATATTAAATGATTAGCCCAAGCCCTAAGCAATTTATGCTTTTATTTATTTATAAAAATTGCGCACGAATAATTATACAATTTCAAGCCCTGATATGAAAAAAAAATTAAAACATAAATTTAAATGACTTGTTACAGAATTCGGGACTATGGCAAGGTAAAATGGTAAAACGTGGCAAAATACCAAAGAATGACCTCGGTGAATGTTGGCACTGGAAAGACCTCGACATTGGAAAGGATATTTGCATCTACGGAAAGGTGTTCCACACAGTTTCTTGTGATCTGTTTACTAAGGTAATTTAATTTGAAAATATTATAAGAAAGCTAAAAAAACAGAACATATTCGTTACGGTTTTGAAACTGGGTTCACCGATATATATCATGATGTATATCATAATATACATATATCAATTGATATTTTACTGTTTGAACGAAAAATTAAGCAGACTGATGCTTACACAAGCAACACTTAACAAATAACTGCAATTTAGATTATTTTTATTCACATAAAAACTTCTACCCATTTGAACTTCTACATACAGAAAAATAAGTAAATGCAGATTATATCATTTGTTAAATGTGGATTAGGACGCTTACATTATTTATTTTTAGTTTTATTATATATAAATAAGTGAGTACTGTGAATTTTTTGAAAAATTGTAAAAGATAACCATCATTTCGATAACTTAGATTTACTTAATTTGCGTGATAGATGATCATGTTGACTGAGTTATTTTGGTAGGTATGCTGTAAACATATATAAAAGCTGTTAAAAGTTATATTGACAGAGACACGTTACGCTTAATTTTTATATGTAGCTTGAATGGGCTAGCTGTCTAGGGTAGGAAGTAAATTTCCGCTTTGTTTAGGAAGGAATGTCGGGCCTTCGGTTTTCAACGTTCTCGAAACGTTGAAAATCGAAGGCCCGACTTTCCTTTTATCCCTATTTCCTCACCTTTTTATTATCCTACATATTATAGAAAAGTCAGGCAACGCATTTACAATGCAAACCGTACCGTACATCAGACCTCGGGAGAGATTAGGCTACCAACACGAACTGGGAACTTGGCGACGTATAATGGACGAAGTCTGCGGCACAACGAGCACTTAGACGAACTCATGGTAGAGCTTGAAAAAATAAGATTGCACATTGTAGGACTAAGTGAAGTCCATATACGGGGGCAGAGCACGCTGGTCCTGCAATCTGGGCATTTGCTCTACTAACGAGAGCGGTATAGTCTTTCCTATGGTGGCGAGGAATTTCTCGTCAATAAAGTCCTCACTGATATTAAATTCAATATCACTGATAATAAACATTGAAGAATTATCCAGTGTGTCGGCGAGGGTTGGGTACCTTGTACTCCGGCTATCGAAAAGATATAGTCTAAAGGTAGTGCAAGCATACGCGCCCACGTCAGCACATCCGGATAGTGAAGTGGAAGCTATGTATGACGACATCGCCAAGGCCTTGCACAATACAACAAAGGCACACTTTAATGTCGTCATGGGGGACTTCAACACCAAAGTAGGGCTGCATACATGAATCGAATCGAATATGGGACCACATGGTATTGGACAGAGAAACTACAGAGGGTAAATGTTGGTCAACTTCCTGGAGAAAGAAGGGCTCTATCTGATGAATTCCTTTTTTCAGAAGAAGCCTCAAAGGAAGTGGACTGGAAAATGAGATTGACTTCATCGTGTCAGACAAAAGACACGTATTTAGAGATGTCTCAGTGATCAATAGGTTTAATATCGCTAGCGATCACCGAATCATGAGAGGCACTCCGAATATTGATTTCAAAATTGAAAGATGTCGTCTGGTGAAATCCACGCTCCGACCGACTCTGCTCCAAACTGTAGCTGAATCTCAGCGTTTTCAATTGGAACTTAAAAATCGAGTCAACGAACTGGAACCCAATTTGGACATTGAAGAGGACCTTAATAGTGTGGTTAAGACCATAAGGGATAAAGGGTACAGGTTATGTGAAAAACTATGAGAAAGCCTTTGACTTTATGAAACCTGGGCAGTTATGAACGCCTTGCAGCGGTGCCAGGTAGATCAATGATACTTTAAGGTATTGAGATGTCTATACAACGCCGGCACAATGTCCGTCTTAATACAGGGCAGGAAACAAAATAAATCCAAACTTTTTAGGCGTTTTCCAATTTTTTTTTTAAATTTTTATCCAGTACAATAGTTTTGTGGTTTTTTAAATCAATGCTCTCAACTACTGGAGAAAAAGGGCGCCAATCTTGAATATTTTGCCCAGGTACCTAAAGTCGTGGATCTGAAACTACTGAGACCGATTAAGCTGTAAAAGTCAAACTTTCACAAAGTTCGGTTTCGGTTCGGTTGTAGGAGTCCGTATACGTGCGGTGAGTACCGTATAATACGTGATGGTTTATACTTAACATCAGGTGACGCTTGCGGTAAACAAACAAGCAAGTCATTAATTTAAAATAATGTCCATTTACTATAGAAATAATATTCAACGCCGCACTTTGTATATATTAAGTATGTCACAAGTGAGAATAAAATGTATGCTTTTACAATTACATTAAAAAAATATTAAAAAGATAAGAAGGCACAGGGTCGTAAATAATATGAAACGTCACGTTAACAGCGTGCTAATGATTCCTTCAGCGTTAACTGCTATCATTGCCATTTGGACCAGTAGCGACCTTTTTGCTTCCGTCATCAATCAGTGCCATGTTACAGATGTTGCTTGTTGACAAATGGAACTACAAATCTCTTTGATTGGATATCAAAGCATGGTTTTCCGATATAAGTTGATTGTTATTTGTAACAATGTTACGAGTAGATAGGTATACAACGTTGCTTCTGCCGTTTTGTTACCAAAACGTCAGACTTTATTATAAAAACTGCAAATACATTTATAATTAAAACTATTGTCTCTCTTTGTCCACTATTTTTGCTCATTTTTAGGCCAGCATTCGAATCCCGCTTTGTAATATCTGGTCATCTTTTGAAGTGATCTACAAATCGATTCATTTTTCAGCTGCTAAATCTTTCTCTGTAACTTTTGCTGTCGATCTGTGTCTTTCGCTGTATTGTGGCCGTTTGTTTGCCTTTGAAAGATCAGCTAAAAAGTTTGATAATGATTGGATAAGGAATATATATATATATATATATATATATATATATATATATATATATATATATATATATATTATATATATAATATATATATTTTTTTTTTTCCACGAATTAGTTAGGTATATTTAAATATACTATTGCTCACCCACGATTTTCACAAAATACATCAGTATATCAATGATAAAAACAAGTAGGTAAAGATTTTCAATGCCGTTTTAAATTATGAATATAACTCGTGACTTTTTATTTTATTTAAGTAGAATTTTACCACTCTTTCCTATTTTAGTTGCTTCTTTTCAGTATACAGGAAGTGACGTAAAGATAAACCAGGTTTTTAAAGAATTTATATAATATAACTTATATTAATTAATAATTTTTTTTTGTTGAAACAAAATAAATTCATTAATTAATATAAGTTAAGATATCAACACAATTTCAATCATTTTACGATATATTATATAATTATTATTATTTATTTTTAACCTGAACTGTTTGCACATACTGCAGGGCAAAGGTCTCCTTTCCTACTTTCCGTCTCTATTTTGTGCGGAGAAACGTTTTATACGTCAACGGCTGCGTCTATAAGCCCAGTAAAGCGGCTTACTGCACACTCACCATTCGCATTAGACAAGCGCAGTGGGTTAAATGTGTAAATCCCTACTAACTTTCCACCATTATATACTTAAGCAATTAAAAATTTCTTTTGCCCAAAATTTTTTTTTCCACTATTGCAACTTCTGTATGTCCATTGTATGTCTAGCGCATGTATGTACGTACGGGAGGATTCAATCAAATATTTTTGAATGTTTGATTAAATCCTCTCTTATGACATAAAAAGGCAAACGAGGCGTGTCACTCGATGGACAGCAACTAACGCCACCCAGATATTCGCTGTACTATAGGCATCGTAGAAGCGTTTTCGGCATTTAAGAAATGTGTAGGGTTGCTTTTTGACGATTGTAATGTCGTATCGATTCGGAAACACGTCAGGATAGGTGGTATTGGTATCGGTGCGTGCATACGGTATGGGTGCGTGGAACTCGGGGAAAATGTACCGTGCTGGATTTCCACTCAACCAGATGGTGGGGATAAAACCCCTCTTTGTGGTGAGTTATGGGGTAGGAGAAACGACCGATGAAATGACAATTATTGTTTTAATTAAGTGTTTTATTATTTTTTTCGTGAGTGTTATACACGCCGATTACGGAAGCAAATACGATTACTTGAGCAGTAGATCCATCTCGATAGTAAAACCAATCTGTGATCCCTAATACAAATGCCAAGTGTGGAATTGTGGCAACACCCCGTAATTGTGAAGTTGGTCAATATTGCCTGTGTTTGGTAATTAATTGTATTATTTACCAAATAGATGCAATAAAAATAAAAGGAATTACAATTTACGATTTACACCACCAGTGTACTGTTACCAGGACTGAACTTAAGTACTTAGGCACCCTGGACAAGTCTTTAATTTGGCGCTCTTTATTATATAATAAATAAATAATTATATAATAAATAAATAATATCTAAATAATGGAAAAAAATTCGGTATTGTGTTTTTATTATATTTACTATAATATAATGTAATTCTAAGCAATGAGCCTATATTGGTTGTCAGTTAGTTGAACATGAAACATTTAGTGAAACACAAAGACAAAGTTAAAACTAATTTTTTAGCTTTAATACTTGGGAACATTTTTTAAATGCAAAAATTATACTGTTCAAATAGGTCCTACAAACGTTTAAGTACTGTGATTAATTTTAGATCCAACATTGTTCGTTATTTTTAATTTGATTTCTTTAAGTTTTTTTGTTCACCCTGGACGAGCGTACGGTATAAAAGCAATCGCTGACTGTTACGCCCTTACTGATAATGTTAAGTTTAAATAAAGAAATCGTAGGAAGGAAAAAAAATCACACATTTTGAAAAGGTTTATTCTACAAGTAACACTAAATATACAACAGCAAAAAATAAAACGGGCTCATAACTATTTCTCACAATGTATCCCAATAGTGTAACACAACCTTGACACCCATATACCATTTAATGATATCGGATACAATATAAGCCAATCCTCTTGCCGGTTGAGGTATGCACTTTATATACACAATTGTGTGAATTATTCTGCTAAATGTATATATCCTGAACAGAAGAATAGTCCAAGCGGTTTCAGGTGAAATAGTTAGATACAGAGCAGCTAGCAACCAAAAAATGGGAATGTTTTCAAGGTCGTTCAAATGCGCACGTCTCAACCTTTCGACATCAGGATCGTCAAGCTTCACTTGTCCTCTGGCTAGCTTGACATCTTCATCGTTCACAAACACTTTTTTTAGGTATCGTTCTTGTACTGTAAGTATGGCAATCACTAATATTTTCAATGCCAATATACTTGAATATAAGATATACGACTGTAAAGGCGGATCGGATAATAAAGCCATTGTGATATATTTGCAATTCGAATAGCGAAGTACAGTTACGAGCACTGGGTTCGCCACTTATTGCTCGAATATTGTTAAGTTTTTACAATTCCACAGTCGAAGAACGTCACACTTAAAACCTTGTTACTTAAAAAACCTGTTTACTTTCTTATTAAAATATAATCCAGAAAGAATAAAACCTAACTTAACGTAAACCTTTTAATTTTGGACGTAAAACCTAAAAAGAGAGGAAAAAAGCATGAATAATATAAAATTAAAAACGTTATTATTTTTTATTAAAGGAAGACGTAAGTTATTGAAGTCGATTATATATTTGTTTAAATTTTGTTAATTCATTGTCATATATCATAATATGAGATAAATATTGTTCATTCATTGAATATATAATAAGTATATATTAAAATATACAAGTTGAAATTACATAGTTTTAAAACTCCATATTGTTCCTACGTGTATAGAACCCTAATTTGAAACAAAAAACAAAAGGCTTAATAATTTTACAATGACTTCTATCAACTTATATCTTCAATTTATTGTTTAAAATATACACTGTTACTTGTTGCACATAAATTGTAAACTATTTTAGCATGTTCCACAAAAATATTTATTGAAAAGAAGTAATGCAAAAAATGTCAACATTGACATAGATCTACAACATTTTTACCAGCCAAAAGTGATTTATCACAGAAAAAATATTACGAATATTATTAATAGGAATAAAATTCTAGTTATAATGTATGTAGTTAAAATAGTAAAAAGCCATACATAATTATTGTATGACATACTTTTTGTATTCTGCTCGCTGGCATTAGACTTCATTTTAAATATAAACACATGTACACCAATACCTCGCTTTGTGTCATTTTGTTTTGTGTTTTTTCGAAGTTGCGTCGCTGCTTAATTAGTACTAATTTTCACTGTGCGTCGTTAGATTTTCGAGGTTGCGTTGTTTTGGGTTTGAGTCTCTAGTTTTTTTTTTAAATTTTCTATTTTTTCTAAAAGATTTTTTGAAAAAAAAAGCTGAAAGCAACACTATTGTTTGAAAAAAAAAAGCTGTTCAGCAAACATTGAACCAATTTTTTGTGGAAAAAAGCTGACTTACGACAACAGCCACTATGGACTCATCAGACAGTGATTAATTTTAATTATGTTTTTCATAAATTAATTGAATAGTTTATTTTGTTGTAATTGAATACGTTTTTTTTTGTTTTTTGTATGTATGTAATAAAATTTTATATTATTATTGTTTTTTAAATGTTTACTTTGTTCAATTTTCTTTTTAAAAAGTAGTATTTTCGTAACCCTGAAACCTATCTTCGATCTTTACATGGTTTGCTATAGAAAATCTTAATTTACTTTGCGTCGTTTCAATTAACATCGTGTTTTGTTGGAACGTAACCACGACGCAAAGTGAGGTATTGGTGTATACACCTATACCTTGGTAAGGGAATACAATAACTGAAGGATCATGCTAATAATCCACCCGCAATAAACACACTCCTTTATGCCCTGCGACGTTCCTCCTGGCATCATTCTAAAAGCCGTTCCAGGCTTTACGGCGCCCATTCGTTTTATATTATAGCTATGTTATTGCAAGGGAGAATTCTCTGAATTTTAATATGTTGCCACTGCTACCTACTTTGTGTTTTATATAGCGATAATTTTGTGTCTTTTGATAATGAATATGAGTCGTGAACTAGTTGTTCGTGATTACAATGTAATTTTAGATTGTAAACACTTCATCGATAAAAACTTGAGTCGTCAAATGGTACGCCCATTTTGTGCCGGTATGCTTAAATTATTTAACTGTAATGTCTTGCGATAAATTATTTTTAGGAAATATACATTTTTTATTAATTTTAAGCTTAGTAGTTTATTCAATTTACACAACACAAAATATCAAAAGGATTTTGTTACAATATACAAGATTTGTTTAAAATTAAAACTATTTTTTTAATTCCTACTATTAGTTCACAATCTCCCTATATATGTATGTATGTATTTATATATATATATATATATATATATATATATATATATATATATATATATATATATATATATATATATATATATATATATATATATGTGTGTGTGTGTGTGTGTATATATCTGTCTATCAACTACTCAAGTTCAAATGCTTTTTTAAACTTGTTGTGGATAAATGCTGTTAATACATTCCAAATATTAGTTCAATGATTAAATTTAATTAATTAATTCTAGGTTTATGTGGAAAAGAAAATTCTCTTGTATAGGATATTTAGCAGAAGATAAATTTAGGAATTAATACCGTCAATGGCGGAACGTGCAGATTGCGGAAAAATAGTAGGAATTGACTTTATATTTTTTTATATTACTTGTTTATAATTTTTGTCCAAATCTATGGAATATTATGTAACGACGAGATTATACCTACGAGCATGTGTAAAGAGTTGATAACTCAGTGTCTGTATGTTGATACGTGCGTTGCGTGTTGCACACTTACTAACCATACGAAAGACGCATATGAATCACGAATTATAGCGATGAGGCGCGTGTAGTCCAAACAGGTTAACAAAAGGAAATAATACGCCATTCTTGTACGTTCTTAGCCCGTACGTTATCGTCGACCATGACTTTACTGTTATTAGTGTAATAATAAGCGTTAACTTACTGTTGCTATTATAACTGCTTATTTTGATAACTGATTTGTCTATTGTTTTCATTATAAGTGATTGCCGAAGAAATAATAAAACATTTTAATTATCGAAAAAAAATATTTTATTGTAACAACAACACAAAAAAACAGAACGTTAGTGATTATTATTTACAACGCAGTCCAATAGTATAGTATAACTTTCAAGCCCATATACCATTTAATAATATAGGGAACCATATAGGCGAGTCCTCTTGCCGGCTGGGGTACGGCCTTAGTGTAAACAATAGTGTGAATTACTCTACTGATTGTATATACTCTGAAGAGGAGAGTAGCCCAAGCTGTTTCTGGCGAAATAGTTAGATACAAAGCTCCTAGCACCCAAAACGCAGGAATATTTTCAAGGTCATTGAGATGAGCGCGTCTTACTCTTTCGACATCCTGATCGTCAAGCTTAACTCGTCCTTTTGTTTTCTTAGCATCTTCCTCGTTAGCAAACACCTTTTTAGAGTAACGCACTCGTGCTGTTAGCACTGCCACTAATAGCATTTTCAAGGCTAATATTGAAGAGTATAAGATGTACGATTGTACAACCGGATCAGACAAGGAAACCATGTTAATATTATGTTATTTTCGTGTCACAGATTACACGGTACGATCGCGTGCGCCGGACTCGCTCAACAGTGCCCGAATGTTATACAATTCGAATACACGAGTAAATATGTACTACACACATGTCGATGTACGAGTACGAGTTATTTACTATAGTGATACATTTATCAATGTATCACTTTATTATATGAATATATTAAAACCTTTTATAATATATTACTTCTTTTAAAATTCGTAATTTTATTATTTTAAATAAAAAATAAATAAATTGTTTTATAAAAACAAAAGATTAATTCGACTGTCGTCTTTCGATAGACATGTCACCCGTCCGGCATAAGAAATGGAGATATAAAATGTAAATTGATAAAGTGTGAATAAAGTATGAATAAGATATAAATGTACAGTGAATAGAAAAATAAATTAATTTCATTTGGTAGAATTTCATTTTTATCGTAGATGAAACCCCCTAAAGATCCCGCGTGTCACCGTGACGTGCCACCGTAGTACGGCTGGCACGTCTCTTAACGTTAGCTTAGCCCAAACTAGTCGGCGACTATTTAAATATTACATTGCCAACAATTTATGTAGTGCAACCTACCTTATGTTTTGTTATATTTTGTATACTCATATTTATATAATATTTTATACACATATTAAGTGTTATCAATGTGTGACACTGCATAACTCATTGTATGTTATTTTTGATTAAACTTAATATTATCACACCATACATTTTGATTCATAAGCTTATTATTTGCCCGCCTATTCCATAAAAAAAAATAACCATTAACTGAAGTGGCTCTATATTTCACGGTTACTAATTAGCTTATATTTCACTTTTCAAACATTGCTTTTCCTTAAGATGGCTACTCTTACTATACTTACTATAATGCCTTAAAATGGCGTATTAACCCATAAAAAGTCTTGGCGTCCGATAAAAGGAAACGCTACTTGGGTCTGTCTGGGCCGTCTGTTTCTCTAGGTCGGCTCATCACCTATCTTGGGCTATCGCTCTTTAGTTCAGCAAGAGTTCGCAATTCTTACTTTAGAACTGATCTCAGGGATATTTAGCACTTCCAACCAGATGTCATCACTGGGTCTTCCAATTTATGGTCGTTTGAAAACTCTTTCAATGAATGGTATATATCCCCACAAAAAAAGACTACCATAAATTTAAGCATTTTTAATGTAAAATATCATATAAATATAAAGGCAAACAATGATAAAAGGGTTCATTCTTAAATTTCTGTTGCCAATAATTTGAGGTATTTTATTTTGGTAATATCAAAATCAAAAAAAAAATAATTGCCAATCATCATAATCTGTATTATATTTAATTCACTTGTTCTCACATTTACCCTTACACCATGTTACTGCCAACAAAGTTTTTGTCAGGCTTGATGGCTTCCTTTGTACAGGATTTCTGCCTTTGAATGCAGTGCTCTTTATGAAACTACTTGTCGAGAATTAAATTGCAACGCTTAGCAAAGGCGAAACTGTGTACTCGTATATGTAAAGAACACTTTATCTCGAGCACCGTGACTTTGCAATGTATAACCAATGACGGTTCATTATTGATTCGTTAAATAAAAGCTGATGTTCACGTTTATAAATTGAATTGTGCTTTTAAGGCAAAGCACCAAAAAAAATCATTGGAAAGTGCAGTCCAAATTTTACCACCCATCAAGTTTGAGTGCTGGCGTAGATACAGCGTCTTGTCCCTCCGGCCAGATGGAGCGACGATTTGTCCGTGGGGGCTGTCAGAAACTGAATGCGTGTAACCGAAGATCGGGTTAGGCGGAAAAGGTCTACGTTCAGCAGGGAACTCCGGTTGTTTGATGATGATGAAGAAAGGCATAGATTTTATTGTAGGAACCTCTACAATAGCTTTATATTTCTTATTAAAATTTCAGGTTTCAATACAAGGAAATGGTAACAAAGTTAAATATTATATTTTCTGAGACAATTGATATTAACAACTTTGAAGTAGGTAAAACGGCTTAATAAATATGAGGAAAACATTTAACTAACATGACACATTATGGGAAAATAGGTATGACTGTGTTTTTATAGCCGCACATATGTATGTACCAAATATCATTGTTTAATGTCTCATGTTACTTACAATAACATATTCCTTTTTTTAATTTAATAGTCTTTTACGTATTTTATGGTCAATTTTTCTAACCTATCACTTTATATATATAAATTAATTATTTTGATTTTTTACAATTTATTTTCCAAATACCAGATTTATATCACTTGCAACGACTAACTATACTTTTTTACCCATACAAACAATAATAATTACATAAAATGTTTTTTAATCATTAAATACTTAATATGTTTATTACCTTTTATAAATTATTAATATTCATATAAAAAAACTAACAAGTCTTTAATTCAGGTTTTAGAGTCGTTGAAGCAATAAAAATTGTAAGTTTAAGTAGGACAAACGTTTTAAAATATGCCACAACCATTTAATGTATAAAAATAACCCAATTTACCTCATCTGATATTTAATAATATAGTCACTAGTGTTGTCACTTTCACAATACACAATCCCGCACTACACTGCACTGATGTAATATAAAACTACTTGTATGCCCATGTACCACATAATAACATAAGGAATCATATACGCAAGAGCACGGGATGGTTGTGGGAAAGAAGTGATATAAACAATTGTATGAATAATCCTACTAACAGTAAACACTCTGAACAGCAAGATTGCCCACGCAGCAACAGGTCCTGTGGTTATATACAACGCTCCCAGTATCCAAAACGCTGGAATGTTCTCCAAATCGTTCAAATGTGCGCGACGAATACGCTCCACCAAGAGGTCATCGTACTTTACCTTTCCTTTTGTGGCCCTCGCGTCCTCGGGATTGGAAAAGACGCCTCTTGTCAAACGAGCCAATGATGTAATTGTTGCAACTGATAACACCTTCAAGGCCAATATAGCTGAATAGACAATGAACGATTGCACAACTGGGTTAGTTAACGGTAGAATAGCCATAGTTTTCCTGTTAATTTTGCTGCACACTACAAGTAAACGACCACTTTAATCGATAGTCGCACAGGGAATGAATAATAGTGAATGAAAAAAGTAACGGAACATTTACCACAAAGTAAATGTGTCAGTTTCGAATACAATGTAAAGTCTCAATATACTTAAATTGATCTTTACCTCAACGACACATCAATGTACAGTTTGGATAGCAAAGTTTCCTGCTCATTTACATCAAACTTTATTGCCATATGTATAAAGTTAAAAAGTTGTTGAACACTTCTACCATAACGGGTTTATTAATAACTTCAAGTAGATAAAGTATTCTCAAATAAATATTTTATTTGTATAATGGAATATATATTTTATATGGAGATAAAGTAGCGCATGACTTTCGAAAAACAATCGGTTAAAATATTTCTCTCAAATTTCTTTAATAAAATATGTAACATATAGATTATATAAAACGTCTGAACCATAAAGCGCTTACAACCATTAATTCTATAATAAAAATTAAGTATTTTCTATTTCTTTTAATTAAGCATTAACAAAAAATAGTTCATATTTAAAAATTTTATGATATTAGTTAATAAATAGTTCAAAAACCGATTAGAATAATTACTAACCATACAGTTATAATTGTCATCTCTGTGTGATAATATATATAAAGTTTGTATTATTTTCCTTACCTTTTTACATAGCAATGTGTTAGTGTATTTGATATTGCTATTTTTATCTATTTTTATTTCAAAGAATCCTTTGACTATGGTTGTGAACAATTTCCTAGCACAAGCATTCTTGTAATATGAAAATAACGTCCTAAAAAATATTAAGTCTTGTATTAAAAATTTATATATAAAAAAGTTAACGCTGGATATATTTTTTTTATTGTACACCAAAAATAATAAATAACTATAATATTATGAGTATACAAAATGTCCTAACATTAATAATAGGAATATCTTCTAGGCAATTGTTATTTTATTTAAAATAAAAAAATATGTTAATCCTTATTTGTTACGTATCATATTTTAAGTCATATAAAACCTAAGACAAATGCGCTCACTCGCGTAGTGAGGCTGCATTTTGTTACGTCAACTATCAACAATACTTGCTCACATTGCATTTTGAAATACAACAAACTAGCCTCTGACGATTGACTGCTGCTGGCGTTATAACCATCCAATATTCAGATATAAACAGCATCACGCTGGTACACCGAGCACTTCTATATAGATTTATAATTACATCCCTAACAACAAAACAAGTCGAATCCCTAAGAAATGATCTCTACGAGGAATACCTGTGTGGGTATAGTAGCGTTATTCGTGGTGTTTACAGTAAGAATAATAAGTAAAATCATTTGATATTTCATTGATATAAATTTACTTATTTATATCAATGGAAAATGGTTATTATGAAATGACGAAACATCCTTCCTCTCCTATCCATATTGATAAGGGGCAATACTACCGTAAGAGTCCACTGCTGGATATTGCGTATGCCTCCCTATCCCATTAAAAATGCTACTACTTATCTACTGGTTATTATTCTTCATATGATATGATAGGGGAAGAAATATGGGGCTCTATTCTATGCCGAGAACCACACAGCAACCATATTTTCTGCGATACAATAATATTTTTATGTTTACTATTTTAATGTTATGATTATTATTTTTACTACATAATGTTATACAATTAAATTTCATATTATCATCTTAAAATAAAGATAAAAAAACAGCAATTGAAAAGGTAAAGCAATTCGCAACTTAAAAGGAGGCCATAAGAAAACAATACAGCAAAGAGAATACACAAAAGGAAATCTTTTTATCTGCCTTCTCAAACAACATTATCAAACATTTACGTAACGAGCTTCTTTCTAAGCACATCGATGTGTAACTTGCCCCCTCCTTGTAACAAGTCAAATGCTTTAATCTTCCTTTTGCAGGAAATTTATTTTCTAGTACCTATATATTATTTATTATAAACAAATTATTTAGGTTACCTGTCTCCAAAATGCAAAAGGAAGGTTATATAAGAATACAAATATCAATATTTATTTTGTAAATGTTTTGAATATTGAAAACATGTTTAATATTTTTGTTTGTACTGTTACGTTAGTTTTTCGTGACGTACAATTAAATAAGTTTTATTTTATGTAAGCTTTGAAAATAATTTTATGTAAACAATATTTTTTTAAACAATATTCAATTGATGTGGAATCTGAACACCGAGGATAAAAATTGTCTCGCCCCCGGGTGGGCTCGAACCACCAACCTTTCGGTTAACAGCCGAACGCGCTAGCCGATTGCGCCACGGAGGCATTTCCTGTTACTCTCTAAATAACATAATATTTATAACAACCCATCAATAATTTATATTTTGCAATTTAAATAACGAAAACAAATATTGATTTATAAATATAAAAAACGTCTGTTTATTAACGAGATATAATATCAAAAATCCAACCTTATTTTAATGGCCACATTGAACGATGTTTTCCTTGCTACCCCGCCATCGACACATGCTATGCATATAATATTTTTTTTTCACAGCTTGTGGCACCTTTCATTTATAACATTAGATAACGTTGGGCGCCAGTGCAACACCTACCTAGGTTTTGCAAATAAAACCAGAGTGTTACCAGTTTAAAGAAATATTTATTACAAAAAAAAAAGAATCAAGTAGGTGAGACACAAATTTGTTGGTCGTGGGTAAACGGCCGATCTGATTTTGCCACATAAGCGGACTAACACTCCCCTGAGCTAGCTTGCGCTCAAAGAAAAAAACCGCAGGTAGAACCCTGCAAGTTGACAGCGGCTTGCCCTCAGCGATTGTAAAGGATGCGCTGAGACACCTAAATGTCGATCCCTGAGCTAGCTAGCACTCAAAGAAATAAACCGCAGGTAGAACCCTGCCATTACATTTGCACCGCAGGTAACATACTGGCGGAGGGCAGGTGGCACCCTGGATCGCAGGTGACACCCTCCGTTACATTGTGCACCGCAGTAGAATCATTACCGCAGGTGGAATCAACCCCGTAGGTAAAAGCTGGCAGGTAGAACCCCGCAGATAAAATGTGCAGGTGAAATCTGGCAGGTAGAACCCCGCAGATAAAATGTGCAGGTGAAACCCCTAAAACGGGGTTTGATTCCTGCACTTATTTTTTAAAATAAATACTGAGCGAGGGCGCTCTTAAGAGACGTCATGGTTCCCGTTGATATTTCCATAACGGACGAACCCTCACTGAGGTGGTGTCGTTCCTCGGCACCCGTCAGTAACTTCCATAAAAAAACCCAAGTGGCACACGAACAAGGCCGAAATAGCACGAAGGCGCGAGCACCGCACCTACACCTACTTGAGTTTACAAATTCCTTTTCAAATTCTTTCAATCTGTCACCGCGTTGCTTTGAACACTTAACATATGACAAGCAAAAAATGTTCGATGGCAGATCGTGTTTTTGTTATAGTAATTTATTAACTCTAATATTAGAATAAGTATTTAAATTTGAATACGGAATAGTGTACTAATACTAATATTTTTAACTTATGCTTAAACTAACTAAAATTATATCATTAAAACATGTAACCTTCCGTTACAAGCTCATATATGTCCCACTACTGCGCACGGGCCTCCGTTTCTCCTCCACGGGAGGAACGGGCGTTAACCCGCAATGCTTGTTCAGAGCGGATTGGCGGAATTACCAGACTCGGAATAAATATCTGTAGACCATACATATTCTCGGAATAAATATCTGTAGGGCATACATATTCTCGGAATAATTATCTGTAGGCCATATTTATTCTGATGCGGGAATCGAACCCGTGACTATTGACTTCGTGGGCAGCGGGCCCCGCCACTGAGCCAATCGGTCGTCGAATGGCATATAACATAGGTACTACAAGTTACAAAAACATTCTATATTTAAGTTAAGGTTTTGGATGTGATCGTATTCGCATCCCTCCTATTTATGCCATATCAAATCAACCCCAAGAACAAGCGAAAAGCTCTTTAATCTTTCAGTTGCTGCATTACTCAATGACATGCATAAGTTGTTATATTTTTAAACTCTAAACTGTTAGCAGAATTTGTTACTTTTTTTATAGAAACGGAAACAAAGTGAGTCCACGGGTCACCTGACAGTAAATAATCATCGCTGCTCATAAACACATGCCCGCTAAGGATATTGTAAATCTGTTGTTTTAGGATAAAATATAAATAGACAAAAGTGATTTTATGCGGAAGAGAGAAGTAAAGAAAGGAGAAAAGAAGGGTTCTCGAATCCCCCCTGACCGTTGCCTCGCTGTTTGCAACGTGATAACGTAAAAATATAATATAAGAAGCTATGAAGCGTCTCCTTCCACAGTCAAGCCAGATCATTCGTACTGTAGAATGCCTCTTTATTATATATGTAAAAATATAAGTAGATTGCAAGTTGGTGTAGTATGCTATTTTGTTATGCTTATTATACATTAGAATACTTTATTTTATTAGGAATGGTTGGAATCGCAAGGAATAGAGTTATCAAAAGAGGAAGATTTGCCGACAGATCCATACATGGAGAAGGAGCGATGGAAGTCAATACAACCTCCACAGAAATCAAAATCATTCGATGATCCATTTCGCCGGTTTTTAGAATACGATGGAAAAGTCTTAACGTGAGTAAAATTGCAAATGAATCTCAATTCTACTATCATAAATGAAAACTCTAGTGCTACTTACGTATTATTTACCTCATCACTCTAACAATCGTCAAATGTCTACATACCATCATGTCTTATTAAATATTATTGATTATACTGTCAACAAACAGATACATTAAATTATTATTGTATAACAGCGTTGCAGCCGTCACATTAGTGCCTCGAATAAAAGCAAGCTGCAGCGCTTAATTAATGTTATCAACTAGTACGTGCCTAATCTAATCATAACTTAAGACAATTGAACGGCAGACGTTCCCTCGGGTGATATAAAGTTGTTTCATATCTGCTTGCCCCAATTCACGACTACGCTTCAGTATCGTGTGTTTTGGCGTAGTATTTGTAAATTAGTATATTTCTTAACGTATAAAGAAATTAATTATTAAACTTTGTGTAAAGACTTTTAAAGTTATGTTGTACCTACCCCACTATTAATAAAATTTTAATACGGCTGCAGCTCTGCCACATTACATTTATATTATTAACATACAAAATATGAATGCGATGAATAACTTGGTCTTAAAAAAGCTTTTGTTCGTGTCATTCATTTTCGAGTTAGAAATAAATTTGGCCTGGAATAGTTTAGTAATGTAGTAAATCATTTTAATGGCTTCTTTGATCTTTTTCTCAATATAAAACTTATTGGAAGTTTTGGGTCTCTCTCACATCATGTATCCGTTTTAGTTTCTGCCCCTTTTTAACTTATTCGGTAATACGGATCAAATCCTACCAAACAGTACGTTGTATTTTCTGGTTTCTAAAAAATGTTTGAATTTAATTTTTATTTTTTACATATCTTTATTGTATACTATTAGTCTACAATATAGACTTTTTATTTCAAACTTATATGTGTATATATTTATTGTTCTGCATTCCTTCCCCATATGAATTAATTAACACAAATCAAATCATATTGATAACGTTTAGACTGTTTTAATACAAAAGTCATTAAATAAAATAGTGCGTTCATTAGTCACAGTTTCGCTTAACGCAGCATTGTTTCTACGCGCAATTTATGCCGCGTTTGTCCTACTTCCCGTTGGAACTCGTATCCATTAATTATTCGAATTTTCGTACAATTATGTATCTATAAGCAGTTGAATAATATATCATAAATTTAAACTTCTATAATTTTAAACTTCTTTAACAAATACTTACCTTTTAAAAAAAAGGGGTAAAAAAAAGGATAGACTTAATAAACTTTAGGCTTTCTCTACCAACATTTAATAGCCAACAATGTTTTTACGGAACTTAACGGAAAAACAGAAATTTTTAGGAGGATAACAAACTTTTGACAAAAAACAACTTAGTATAGAAGAGAAGGATATAACTTTTAATTACGTAGATTTATTCAGAAGTCATAATTTTCACCTAATTTAAAATAAAACGATAGAGAATCTACTTTTACGTTGCTGGTATCAAGTTTAATGAGGTATCATTTATATAAGTGGCCCTTTCTTATCTTCCCTCATGATGATAAACAGGGCTGGCAACCAGCGAGCTCACTAATAAATCAAAATCATCGCTCGAACTTTGCCTATGGCAGTCATTGTTGAAGTTTTCTAATATTTCATACTTTTTTCTAACCTATTTCTATTATTAAGCCATTTAAAAAATGTTTCGGCGAACAAGGTGTATACATAAAACATAAAAACATGATAATTCAAGACATACATGTAGAATAAAAGTATTAGTTTGTAATGTCAAAACAACTGCGTTTCTAAACTCATTGATTGATGTGACGTGCCAGAGGTCGTCATTATTAATTTAAAACATTTATAAATAAAATTAATTTGCAAATGATACAATAAACATCAGATATGGAGACACTAGAGTCCATACATAAACATAAAATAATTAAGTATCAAGTTTGGTAAAAGTCATATATTCAATATATGTCATATTTAAAGGTCTAATAAAATATTCAGAAATACGATAAAATTCATTAAAAATTAAATGAAACAATATTTACTACGTGAACATATCGTTCACTTACAATTTATTACAAAGCATAAAGTTTTAAATCATTTTTGTAAAGATTTTATATGGCAGTAAGTTGTAAGCGAAGTGGACATGGCGAAGCCCCGACACTGTGACGAAAAATGAGATTGACTTTATCATGACCGATAAAAGGCACATATTCAGGGATGTCTCAGTGATCAACAGGTTTAACACTGGGAGCGATCACCGACTTGTGAGAGGCACTCTGAATATCGACTTCAAGTTCGAAAGATGCCGTCTGGTAAAGTCCACGCTCCGACCGACTCTGTTCCAAACCGTGGCTGGCTCTCAACGCTTCCAACTGGAACTCAAAAATCGATTCGATGCCCTGGAACCCTCTGTGGATATCGACAAGGACCTCAAAAGTGTGGTAAACATCTTACGGGAGGAAGGGGACAGGTTTTGTGGAAGAAGGCATGCAGGCCGGAAGTCTAAATTCTCAGACGAGAGCTAATGGATATGCGACGTGAAGCAGCCAAACACGAGGAACAGGTGGCCCTCACCAAGCGCATTAGACAGTGCGTACGGCGGGACCTGCGTCGCTCTAATGCGGACACTATTAAAAACGCAATAGAGCGACACAAGGGTCCTAAAGTATTTCTGCAAAAGCTTGGGAGAAGCCATCTCACACATTTAAAAGCTCAAGATGGCAAAATGCTCACGTCCAAATCCGAAGTTCTCGCTGAGATTGAAGACTTTTATGGAAATCTGTATGCCTCTCACGCACCACAACCTGAACCCACACGCAATGATCCCAGAGCCACACTTACCCGCCACTACACCGACGAGCTGCCAGATGTCTGCCTTGAGGAGATAGAGCTGGCTCTCCGGCAACTTAAAAATGGAAAAGCCCCAGGCGAGGACGGAGTTACTGCAGAGCTTTTAAAGGCAGGGGGTCGCCCCGTGCTGAAAGAGCTCTGCAGAATTTTCAACTCCGTCTTGCAGAACGGGAGAACTCCACAGGCATGGAACAGGAGCATAGTAGTCTTATTCCACAAGAAAGGGGATAAGACGCTACTTAAAAATTATAGGCCGATCTCGCTCCTGAGCCATGTCCATAAGTTGTTTACGAGGGTCATCACAAATCGACTCGCGCGAAGGCTTGACGACTTTCAACCTCCTGAACAGGCTGGGTTTCGGGGAGGATATGGCACCATAGACCACATCCACACAGTGCGGCAGATTATACAGAAGACTAACGAGTATAATCAGCCCCTGTGCATAGCATTTGTGGACTATGAGAAGGCCTTTGACTCCATCGAGACCTGGGCTGTCATAGATGCCCTGCAGCGGTGCCAGATAGATCATCGATACATCGAGGTGTTGAGATGTCTGCAAAACGCCGCTACGATGTCCGTTCGAGTACAGAACAATCAGACAAAGCAAATCCAGTTGCATCGTGGAGTGAGACAGGGGGATGTCATATCCCCGAAACTGTTCACTAATGCGCTGGAAGATGTCTTCAAAACATTGGACTGGAAAGGACGTGGCATAAACGTAAACGGTGAGCACATCTCACACTTGCGCTTTGCCGATGATATCGTGATCTTGGCAGAATCGCTGCAAGAACTACAAGTAATGCTGAACGGCCTAAATGAGTCCTCCAGACTGGTCGGTCTGGCTATGAATTTGGATAAAACTAAAATAATGGTACACCAACATATTGAGCTAGAACCGACCACGATCGATGGTGAAGTTCTCGAAGTTGTCCAGGAATATGTCTACCTAGGCCAAATAGTGCGATTAGACGGAGACAACTTCGAGAAAGAAGCCGACAGAAGGATACAGCTGGGCTGGGCAGCGTTCAGGAAATTCCGTCAAGTCTTCTCGTCGCCCATACCACAAAGTCTGAAGAAAAAAGTCTTCAACCAGTGCGTCCTGCCCGTACTCTCTTACGGCAGTTACCGAGACGTGGACACTGACAGTCCGTCTCCTCGCAAAGCTCAAAGTCGCTCAGAGGGCTATGGAGAGAGCTATGTTCGGGGTTTCTCTGGTGGACAGAATTCGAAATGAAGAAATTCGCCGGAGAACCAGAGTCACCGACATTGCTCTTCAAGTTAGCAGACTGAAGTGGCAATGGGCTGGACACGTTTGTCGGAGAACCGACAATCGTTGGAGTAGACGAGTGCTGGAGTGGAGACCGCGACTCGGCAAACGTAGTGTGGGACGCCCTCCTGCTAGATGGAGCGACGATCTGCGCAAGGCGGCTGGCAGAGACTGGATGCGTGTAGCCGAAGATCGGGCTAGGTGGCGCGCCTTGGGTGAGGCCTATGTCCAGCAGTGGACTGCCGCGGGCTGATATTGATTGAAGTTGTAAGCAGTTCATGTATCGGATAAATCTCATTTTATTAATAACTCAAAAACTATACAAGCTAAAATTAAAAAAATTAATTTATTGGGCTTATGGATGAGTAGAAAAATGTACATAAAAATATCATTAAAATCTGAGAAGGTCGAAATTTTCATAAAAGACACTGGCGCGGAGACGCGTATCAGACGTATGTATAAAGTCGGGTAGCCAAGTGCGGCCTGACATACTTACCTACAATAGTACTGTATGGAAGTCCCATATATAAAATACAGTAGTAAGGTCTAATGTATGAAGGCAATATAATAGATAGTCTCGACGAAGAGAATAAAATATATGGAAAGATCTAGGACTTGATAAATATGAGATGGTGTAATATAGCCTAATGCCTGGGCGCACGTCTGCGGTAAACATAGACCCGCGCAGAGATATGTCTTAAAGTATATCATTTCAGTGTCGTTGTGGATGGCCGAGTTGTAGAAATACGACTTGCCGTTGGCAGCGCACACATCCCGGCTGGCGGTCGTTTGCATTAGTGCATAGAGTTTTGATGTAGTTATCTGTTATTTGGGTTTATCTTGGTTAGACGTACTTCGGTATGTCTGGCATGCTTTCTATAGTCACTAGCGTTATAGTGTATTGCACTATAGTACGTGATGGTCATTGTATATTGGGATGGAGTCTCTTAGGTGCGCTATCGAACGTTCAGTGGTGGTCGTCGTCTAAGTGATTGTAATCGTTGGTGTCATATTTAAATGTAATATCATATTTTTTAGCTTGCCAAAGTCGAATGCGTTATGGAGATGCGTTGTGAGGAGGCGCCACTCATACGATAGTCACAAAGACGCTTATTGCTTTTGTAATATTGTGTCTAGTGATGTGTGCGGTGAGTGAGCTTGCGTCTGTAACAGCGTGTACTATGACTTTAGAAGATTGAGGTATATTGGTGGAGATGTCTGCTTGGGTTATATAGAGGCCTATAAGTTGATGGTTGTTTTGGCATAAGTTGTATTGACGCTCGTCGGTTAAGTAACATTCTGTCGACAATGGTTGCTGGACATATCGTTATTTTCTACGCTTGAGTGTGACACTCTTACCGCGTACAGACCGACGGACTGAACTTAGTTGTGCCCAAGTTGGGTTCCTCTATTACAGAATTACAGACTATCTTTTGTCCAATCTTCTCTATCTTATAAAGCTCGTATTAAGCTTTCCACTTAAATTGTTATGGCAACATTTACCCTGGCAAATACCGCTGGACAGAATTGTATACTGTATGGCACTTACACGCATGGACATGCGATTGTCAGTTACCGATGGGTAGCGATGAACGGAGCTGATAAAGGAGGGTCCTTTATCATTTTTTTTTTATAAAAATGATAAAGCCAACCCCTTGTATCGGGAGTTGTTATATAAATATTGTGAGTTTTTTACAAGTACAATTAAATTGTGTGATCCTATAGCGAACGCCCTTCTGGAAATAAACTGTAATATCCTATAAAAAATGGAGAAGGGATTGTGTATTGGGATAGATTTTTTTAGAAATGGACTATTCATAATTCATACAATATTCTGTTGGAAGCTAGAGTATATTGGAAGTCAATAATAGGGATAAAGATTTATACATGGATGTACTCGTATATGTTTCTCTTCAATTTAAGATTCAATGTGGTGTGGGACGATCGAGCTTCGGTAAACGGGGAACTTGTTGAGTACAAACTGTTCTACTTTCTACAAGACGATACAATTGCAATTAAGGTAATTCCCAATTTATCTTGAAGTTCACATATATATATTATACTGATGCTGAAAGTCGTCCATCATAGAACCGAGCTTTAATCTTGACAGGTACTAGTAGTTACGACTAGATATCAATTGTGCTCTTTATATTTTCTTGGACGTAGTAACAATAAATTATTCCCTTTTATAATAAATTATTATACATTTTTATATTTATTTTATATTATTTTTCTTGTTGTTTAATGTTTATACACTTTGTTCTACACAAAAAGTAAAATATAGGTTGGATATATTAAAAAGTTAGAATGTGTTTGAAACAACCCGACTACCTACGTTAAACCT
>JASFAT010000340.1:327500-329527 GCA_031353405.1 Baronia brevicornis | reverse complement strand
ACATATACATATACATACATATACATATATATACATATATATATATATATATCATACAGTTGACTTGCCTTCGCGAAGCATCTCATCACCGCGATGCAGCACTGAGTGTTCACAACACAGCGACATCTAGTTACGTTATATTAAGTTGTTTGGAATGTAACGACTAGATGTCGCTATAACAAATGGAGATTTCACAATAAAAATAAGTTTTAGAAACAATATTATAAAATATTTACAAATAATTTTATGTGCAATATTACACATATACAAAGCTACTTAGATTTATGGGCACTGCTGAGAAGGTAAGTGTTGTTTATATTCTTTGTTAATTTTCATTTGAAAGAAGTAGTTTACTGTGTAGTAAACTTTTTTTTATTATTAGTATTTATTATATAATTTTTTCTTTTTACATTATACGGCATACACAGACTTAAGTTTTTCCATATACCGTCGTGTTGAGGTGTGGGTGTATGTACTTTTTAGATAAAGTTATTAGTATTGAACCTACTTACTTAAGGTTTAAAATTAAAAGTTCTTACATATTTAGTGTGTGTGTACAGTCGAATTTTTTATCTTTTTGATAAACTTAACCACTTTACGTGGTGGTGATAAAAAATCATTACTTTTTATGTTAAAATTGAACTTTATTTTTAGATTTTACAAAATGGAAACAATAATAAGCGACATGGCGAATGAACTGATCAATAGCTTAAATCAGCTATTGAATCTGAAAAAAACCGCCTTGTCCAACTAATGCCCAAGAAAAAGATTTAACAAGACGAATAATACGACTGGCTCAAATAGGCGTACCGTTGACCCGCAAGATTGTTAGCAAGGAAGCCTACTTACTTTGTAAAGCGTATGAAATTCTTTCAATGAAAACAAATATATTGCAGGTAGAAAATGCCTGAATAATTATTTGAAACGAAACCCTGAAAATTCTGTAAGCAAAGCACACAAACTCTGCAAGGCTTAAAAATTTAATAAACACATTGTACTACAACGTTTCACTACAATGTAATCCTCCGTTGACGGATGGCTTTTTTATAATAGGGCAAGGCACGAGTAAGGGTAACACATGATAGTAACCAATCGCCGACACCCACGGACACCTGCAACTTCAGGTAATTGCTCACTCGTTGTCAGCTTTATAAAGAAAAAGGCTTCTTTCTTTTTCGGTGAATCCAGATATAATAATAAAATAAATGATAGTTTTAGAGAAAGTGTAGTCAACAAATCTATGATATATGAATATTTATTAAAACCTAATTGCGATTATAGCATTAATTAAATCTCAATAATTTCATATTGGTAATTATAGTATGCGTGTGATATTTAAAATTATTTCAGTTTTTATTTTATGTGTAACACAGGTTAGATTTGAAACAGAGTAATGTAACAGTCTTTTCCTTTCAACGGGTAAATTTCTTTTCAAAAGGATTATATCCTTCGTCATCGTTATATCCTTCGTTAGAATTATATATTTCGTCCTAATCCTCCCTTAACCGAATATTTTTATTTTTAACGATAAATTTGAATGAGAATTCGGATAGTGTCTTCGAGTCACAAAAGAGTATAAGGTACATGCGCCATGTGCTCCCCATGTTTTGCAATATTAGACAGAATAAATAAAAATATTGAAATGATTTATGTATACAAACTTTATCACAATATTACTCATTTATTTCTGAATAGAAACAACTTACAAATCAACATATTTGATAAAATTTCTTTAAGAAAACAATTGTTTTTAAAACCTCTAAAGTTAGGACCATTAGGAACATAGGTACTTATCATGGCCCAACATTAATTACCTAGTATATAAATGATATCAGAACAAAAAATATGTATAAACGTAACACTTAACCTAAACATATGAGATTCTCACGTAATCAGTCTATTACAATAGTTTTTGTGGTCATAAAATGTACAATGGGGCATCTTAGGCTTAGCAAACACTAATCTACTTACAAAACTAAAAATATTCTATATTTTATAAAATCAATAAAGAACATTTTAACATTCCA